>CABHPH010162540.1:5395-79653 GCA_902168325.1 Peromyscus nudipes
CACACACACACACACACACACACACACACACACACACACACACACACGGTGATTTTCAATGGCATCTCCACAAATCTTTGAATGTCACCAATAGTAATATTTTTAAAGTTAAATGCAGATTGGAACTGGGGAGTGGTTCCAAATTGAGAATCATATGACTTGCAATGTTGTCCCTGTTTTCTCTGTAGGTGTGTGACAATTAGTAGTATCATTATCTCTTGCTTTTATGACTGGATTTGTAAAATGAAGGGCTAGGCTAGAGGGTCAGGATAGGCCAAATGCTTCCTATTATTAGTATTGATTGTTGAAAAAAATTTACATTCATTGTTCCTATCTTTGCTGCACATCTGTAGACTATGAAGAAACAGTCTCATCCCCGACACTATTTTGTTTCATCTATAACTTTAAAGGGACAAGAAAAAAGCCACAAAAGTTCCTTTGTGTCTCCAACATGCTTGAGGGTTAGAAGCTCAGTATTAGGATACCCTAGGCATCCACATGAAGTCATTGTGAGGTATTATTAACAAGGAAGGGGCATAAAATTCCCCTTACATCACCAAAAGCAAAGAATGAAAAATGTTATAGTGTCTTGCTTTAGTTGATATTTCATGTCCATAAATTTCTACACACTGAATATCTACTTACATTTGAATTCTAAATACAAACTCATAAGGCGGTGTAATTCTAGAAATCTGTGGAAGATGGTAATTGATTATTCACGGTATGTTTTTGTGCCTGTGTGGTTGCATGGACAGTATCGTGGTGACCAGAAAGAGCTGGATCTGAGCCAGGCTCTGCCACAAAATCACTCAGTGACATCAAACAAGTCACTTAACTTCTGACTCCAGTGATATGGCCCTGTTTTAGCAGAGCACTGGACCAATAACTATTTCAATTTATGTTCCCAGGTAAAGCTTTCTCTTCTTTGAGTAATTTAAAGTGCCAGTTCCAGCAACTACCTGCCATTTACTTTTTCTTTGCTTCTGTTCTTTCCATTTTTCTTCCCACTGATTCAGTTGTTCAAAATGTATCCTTCACCAGTTAGTCATTTCTCTAATGACTACAGCCACAGGAAAGTAAAACAACAAAACTCCAAGTTCTCACTGAGTGTACTATTTGTTTCAATGGACTCTAAATAGTCTATTATTTATGTTGACATAACTAAGATAAAAACATATTTGAGTAAAATGTATTTCACAATGCTTTGAGTGAGATGGGGGGATTTTAGACAGCAAAGCCTATGAGAAGCATAGAGAACAGAGGAGTTGTAAGCTCATGGGGAGAGGAAGCTTTGGTAGGGTAAATAAAGACCCCCAAGGAGAACAGCAAGGTATAAGAACATCTGGGAAAATAACATTCCTGGTAGAGCATGAATAAGTTGTCAAGTAGTGGCAAATGTGGGCAGGGGGGATAGCACAGTGTGTAAAACACTTGCTGCACAAACATGAGGAACTGAGTTCTGATCCCTAGAAACCACATAAAACCTCACTGTCATACTTAACTCTTTTCATTTGCGGGATAAAGCAACATAAGGACAAAGCAGGGGTGTATTTTGGCATACAGTTCTAGCTTATAGTCTATCATGTGGGTGAAATCATACCAACAAAAACATGAGGCAGCTGGTCACATTTTATGTACTCAAGAAGGAGAGAATAAATGCTTGTACCCAGGTGTTTTTTTTTTTTAATACAGTCCACTATCCCAGCACAAAGTACGGTGCACTCATAGTGGTTCTTCTCACCTCTAATAACTTAATCAATCAACCATCCAGAGACATACACAGGAATCCATCTTACAGGTGATTCTAGATTTCATTATGTTGACAACTGAGATTAGCCACCCAGAACATGGTAGGATATACCTACAATTCTAGTGGTTGGACAGAGACAACTAGATCCAGGGAGTTTGTTGGCCGGCTAGTCTAGGCAAAGCGGTGAGTACTAGGTTCAGGGAAAGACTCCCAAAAAGCAAGGTGTAGAAGTGATTGAGGAAGACATCCTAACATCAGCTTTTAACCTACCTAAGTGCTCTGAGATGAGTGAAAACACAAACCCATATACACTACATACAAACACATGTTCATGATACCTTTGCCAATAAGGATAGGGCCTGGTATCTTTGACAATAAGGATAATAAGACTCACTGCTTATACCGTGTAGGCATGTAGATAGCTGTTGAAGACAAGTTCAGAAGATTTAATCAACAGCCAGTTCAAGGCTTAGATTGTTGAAGTTTCCATACAGGAAAGCAAAAACCTTGGTGGGATTTGGAAAGAGGCCTTGCAGGATCATATCTGAACAGAAGCACCCATGCTACCAGGAAGCTATTTCAGAATTCCTACAATGAATCAGAATAGAGATAGCTGTCAAAGAGATGGTGGTAACAGTTGAATGATAGCAGGTAGACAGATTTTTTAATGTATTTTGAGTGTTTTTCTATCATGCGGGCTATAGATCTTAATTTTTTGGTTCAGTTAGAATTTTAAAAACTTATACACTTTTAATTAAAATGCAACAACATCACTATTCTCCATCTCATTGTTTCCTTAAGACTCTCTCAAGTACCCTTTCTCCAACCCCTCTCAAGTCTTCTATGTCAGTTTGTTAGCCTCTTTATATTAGATGAATATTGTTATTGATATATACTCAGTTATTATTGAATATATATTTGAATATTAAGTATGTATATTTACATACACACATATAACCTGCTTAGCCCATTTTTGTTGATTGTGTATATGGTATCAGGGATGAATAGTTTGTATTAGATAATCAGTTATGGTTCTCATTCCTGGGAGAAGCTAATTCTTGTCTCAGAAGTCCAATTAGTTGTTTGTAGTTCTTTGTCTGATAACCATATGAAGTTTCCCCCTTCCACATTAGCATGTTTATTGATATTACTTGGGTCTTGTTTATTTGACTATTTCTAGAAGAGCTGTAGGCAAATGTTTCTGTCCCATCATCCAGTTCCAAATAATCACTCAGGGACTTAATATTAATTGTAAATGATGGACAGATAGCTTAGGCTTGTTATTAAGTAGCTCTTACAACTTATACTAACCAATATTTCTTATCTAAATTCTACATGTGGCTCATGGTTTTTTGTTTTTTGGTGTTTTTTTTTGGTTTTTCAAGACAGGGTTTCTCTGTGTAGCTTTGCGCCTTTCCTGGAACTCACTTGGTAGCCCAGGCTGGCCTTGAACTCACAGAGATCCACCTGGCTCTGCCTCCCAAGTGCTGGGATTAAAGGCGTGCACCCCCACCACCCTGCATGGCTCATGGCTTTTTATCTAATTTTGTACATGTCCTGCTTCTTCTGTGTCTGGCTAGTGACTCCTCGGACTCTGTCCCTATTCCAAGCATTCTGTCTGCCCTAAAATTCTGCCTAGCTATCAACCAAACAGCTTTTTATTCACAATGAAAACAACACATTTTCACAGTGTACAAAAGGATTATTCCACAGCATTACCCCCATTTTGTTCTTTTACACTGTGTGAATATATGTCATAGTGATTGGGTTAATAAAGAAGGTAACTGTACAATAATTGGATAGGTCGAGGTAGGCAGGACTTGCAGAAAAAAGAGAACACAAGGAAGAGGAAGAAGAGTCTTGGAGAATCTCAAGGAGACATAGAAAGTAAGAAATAAACTGGCCATACTGAGAAAAGCTACCAAGCCACATGGCAGAACATGGATAAAAAATATGAGCTAATTTAAAATGTAAGAGTTAGCTAGTAACAAGCCTGAGCTATTGACCCATCATTTATAAATACTTAACATTAAGCCTCTTTGTGGTTATTTGGAAGCAGCTGCCAAAACACAGAAGAGTCTGCCTACATATGGTGCCTAAATGTCTAACACAAACAACCACATATGCCCTGAGGAAGCTTGAAAAGGGTTTTAAACGTACGTAAAATGTGGTTTCCTAGTCTCATGCCTCTCATTCCAGCTTCAGTACAGAGAAGTATCTCCTGACAGTTTATAGCATGCTATGATCTAATCCACAGGAAAGATTACGGGAGTCTCTCACAAAGATCACGGTATAGAGATGTATCTCCTAGCCACTATCTGCGGGCTTGAGCTACTAGTGCAAGCTCTGCCAGTGCACTGTATAATGAAGTTGGGGTTTTGTTCATGCAGACAAAAAAAAAGGTTGCAGATGTTCAGTAAAGATAGATCCAGACAAAAAGAAAAAGAAAAAAGAAAAGAAAAAAACCTCTAAATGGGTTAGAGTATGTTTAAAAATATACATAGAGAAAAGAGGGGGGGTAGAAACAGTCATAGACTAAAAAAAAGTTTAAAAATAATAAAATAAAGTTCTCAAAAAAGAAATTCAAAAAATAAATATAGAAATACACAGAGAGTGTGTATTCTGTATGTTATTGTGTTATCTTTAGATTTTTTTGATTGCTAATAAAGAAATGACAGTTGCTAAGACAATTTGTATTATGAAAACTGCTGGATTAAACCAATCTATATGTTTTAAAAATGTCTTGACTTCAAAATAGAATTCAAATATTGTGTTACTTTGGGGAAGAGGTTATGTTTTTATTTCCAAAGGAGATAAGAGGTTGTACATTAGTTCCAGGTTGATATGGATTAGGTTTGATCAGGGAAATGTCCCTGAAAATCTTGACTAAAATATAAATAAATGAACCTAGAAGAACTATAAGACATGTGATGTATATTTTGTCTGCTCAAACATAAAACAAAAACTCATCTTTGACTCACTTGTGTACAATGCAAGTCTATACTGTATTAATATAGATACCTATCTTACCTTTAAAATTTTATGTATTCTCAGAACAGTGGGGCCAGACCCCAATAAAAACAGGTGGCCAAAGTGATCCAAAATCTAGGACAGCTTTAAGGTTGCTGGCTGAGATGATTCAAACTCACAAACTACTCCAGCCAATACTTAACCATTATGGCAAATTTTCTCAGGGTTCCTCAAAGATGCCAGCACACCCAAACAACAGGAAATAGTCTAAAGAAAATAGCACCCACATTCCCAAAAGTTTGGTGATGGATGTTTGTTATCATTTAACAGGGGGTTATTCCATGTTGTTATTAGTCAAAGTAAAAAAAAAAAAAAGTTAAAGAAAGGAGTTAAATTCAAAGACCTCTTTCTGAAGGAATAAAAGGAGAATGCGACTTAGAAATTATGAGACAAAAGGACAAATTCTTTTATCTACTTTAAGCCAACAAAAAAACCCTCAAAATATTTTACAGTGGTATTGTTTTTAGTTTATTAATACAAATTTAAAGTTAATTTTGTTATACTGTATGCATGTTTCTATTTCTGTTAAAGGTATTGTACCTATGCAGCTCATTTAGTTATGTAATGTAAAGTTTTATTCCTTGAAAGATATGTAGGATAATAAAGAAATATAAGTTAATAGTTATTCACCCATAACTATCAAACTTAGAGTCATGTTAGATATGTTTTCAAAGTCAAACAGAGATATATTTTAGATAGACAAATGATCTTCAAACACTTCAAAGACCTACACAATATGGCACTTAAAACCTTTTAATAAAATGTTTTCATTTTAAATGACACATGTCTGCTCTTGGCAGCACCAATCTACTTCAAAAAAGAATGATGGGCATCAAAGAAAACCAACATGATGTTTGCTTTCTTTGTGGCAAAAATTAGCCACTGTGCAAGAAATTGTCATTGCCTCAACTACTAACAATATGCTGTCCAAATTGGAGAAGCAGGACACAAAAGAAAGTTACTGCCAAATGTGCCAAAACAAGGTGAGACAGTCCTTCAAATTTCCTGCTTCACAGATTTTCTATACTTGTAGGCCAAAGACTGATGCTACATTACCGAGGAACCTTGGGTGATTGTCAAGGCAGCCAGATGTTTCTGCCATTTCTTAGCTTTTGAAGTTGTTTGCTCAGCACTTTCTGTTTACTCGGGTAATATTATATCCTTCTGAGGTCTTTGAGCAGGTTAAAGACTAGATAGTTACAGTTGCAGTTCTCCTAAACCGTAATAAAAAGTAAATTAGGTATGAAACTCTGAACTCTTCAGGAGAGGACAGCTGATGAACTATTTTTTTCTTTACTTGCCAAATACAAATAGACTGAATATTGTAACTGTAATTCTTACTTGATAATTGTTTTTATTATAGATAATTTTATTATGTTATAGTTGAAGCCTTTTTTTTAACTTGACAAAAAGGGGAAAATGTGGAACATTGCTTTACACTGTGTGAATATGTGTCACTGTGATAGGGTTAATAAAGAAGCTGACTGACCAATAACTGAACAGATAAAGGTTAGTTGGTACTTGTAGAAAAAAGAGAGGCCGGGCGGTGGTGGCGCACGCCTTTAATCCCAGCACTTGGGAGGCAGAGGCAGGTGGATCTCTGTGAGTTCGAGGCCAGCCTGGGCTACCAAGTGAGCTACACAGAGAAACCCTGTCTCGAAAAACCAAAAAAAAAAAGAGAGCATGAGGAAGAGGGGGGAGAGTCTCAGAGAATTTCAAGAGATGCAGAGAGAAGCAGATAAACTTGCCATACTGAAAAAAGCTACTAAGCCACATGACAGAGCATAGATAAGACATATGAGTTAATTTAAACTGTAAGAGTTAGCTAGTAACAAGACTGAGCTCTTGGTTGATCATTTAGAGTTAATATTAAGCCTCATATAGAGTTAATATTAAGCCTCATCATAGTTATTTGGGAGCAGCTGCTGAGACAGAGAAACTCCACCTACAAGACCTGTCTCATAGCAGACTTCTTTGTATTCCTGGCTCTTAAAATATCTCTGCAGCTTCTTCTGCAAGGTTCCCTGAGACATAGATGCAGGAACTGAGATGCATATATATTCAGTTGTGCTGTATTCTCCATGATATGTTGATTTCTGTGTTTTTTCAAGTTGCAGTTTTCTGTGATGGTTTCCATTTGCTATAAAGAGAAGGTTCTTTGATTATGAGTGGTAGCTACACTCATCTGTGGATATAATGATACATTAGAAAGTAGAAAGGTATATTAAAAGGTGGGAGTTCATTCTTATGTAAGGGTCATAACCTCATAAGCCCCACATTTAGTCTAGGGTTCTAGCATAAGGCATGATTTTTCTCCTGTTGATTGGGCCTTAAGTACAATTAGACAGTTGTTGGTTACCACCCACATGTGAGTGGTACTTATTGAACATTTATAGATACCATCCCACATCAGTCATTGTTGTAGTTCTTAGGTGTCAGAGCTAGGTAAGATGATTCATTTGTTTCCCTACCTTGTGAGCTTGCTTATATTTTCTGGTACCATAGGAAGGAGGATTTTATGTTAGATCTAGCTTGAAGCATCCAAATTCTATGTCTCAAGTATGCAGTGTCTTAAGCAATAGGGGTTTACTTCAAACCTCTCAAAGGCAACCGAGGACTATATCTCTAATCTATATTGTTTTGGGAGACACTTAGATTATTCTGACCATTTGAAAGGAGGTTTCTTGTGCCTGGAATTGGGATTTTTGTTACTGTTCTTGTGAGGAGCATTGTCAGATAAAGTAGCATAACTTCTGTTAAGCTATATAATCACTTGCATGAGATGTTATGAGCCACTATATACTAAACATAGGAAATTTAAGAGGAAATGCCTTGTATTATAGTTTTTATTTGGCTACATGTTTTGCCTTCATCCTTTCACCAAGATTGAGACATTTTCTTATATTTTGCAGTTAGCCATATTAATAACTTTTGGTCATATAGAAATATCCATTAATCAGTTTAATGGCAAATATATTACAACCCAAATTATGTTAATGATGTACTACATGTAGCCAATTTGTAAATATAACTTCTAAATTCTCAGGCTTTTGCTAGGTTTTCTTAAGCAGTCAGGAATGCAGACTGTTATCAGATTTATTTCTTCTATACGTCATTCTGGGTTCTAATTGATTTGATGGCTAATGTGATCTTGTCCCAATGTGACCTCTTTCTTCCACTACATTTATTCTCATTTATTCTAGCATGGAATTAAAAATCTAAATTTTACATTGTTTAATGAGAATGTCTTGGAATTTCATGGAGTAAATCAAAACCAAATCTGCTAAATGAACCTATTAAAGTGCAAATCCAGGTGGTTTTGTAGGTAGTATCTTTGTAAGTGAACATATAAACAGTAACTATCACACATTAAGCCTCAGGTAAACTAAGTTTGTGACACTATTATTTGATATAAACAAAGGTGCACTAAAGTATGAGTAACCTTTATCCGTGACTGTCATATTTAAGTTTCTTTTTTTTAGTAAGACAATTTTTTACTCATTTTACATACCAATCAAAGATTTCCCTCTTCCCTCCTCCGCCCCTCCAGCCCCCCCTCCAAACCCACCCCCTATTCCCTCCTATGAGAAAGTAAGACCTCCCATGGGGAGGTACATTTAGTAAAGGCAGGTCCAAGCCCCTTCCCCTGCCTCAAGGCTATGCAAGGTGTGCCATCAATGATAGTGAGCTCCAAAAAGCCTGCTCATGTACCAAGGATGGATCCTGATCCTACTGCCAGGAGGCCCCTTAAGCAGATCAAGCTACACAGCTGTCTTGCTATGCAGAAGGCCTAGTCCAGTCCCATGCAGGTTCCACAGCTATTGACCTAAATTTCATGAGTTCCCAGTAGTTTGGTTCGGTTGTCTCTGTAGGTTTACCCATCATTATCTTGATGCCTTTGCTCATGGAATTCTTCTTCTCCCTCCTTGACTGGACTCCTGGAGATCTACCTGGTGTTTGGCTGTGGATCTCTGCATCTGCTTCTATCAGTTACTGGAGAAAGGCTCTATGATGAGAGTTAAGGTATTCACCGATCTGATTACTGGGGTAAGCCAGTTCAGGCACCCTCTCCACTATTGCTAGTAGTCTAAGCTGGGGTCGTCCTTGAGGATTCCTGGGAACTTCCCTAGGACCCAGTTTCTCCCTATCCCCATGACTTCTCCCTCTGTCATGGTATCTCCTTCATTGCTCTCACACTCCATCCCTTCTCTGAATGGATTAAGAAAATGTGGTACATATACACAATGGATTACTACTGAGAAGTGAAAAACAATGACATCTTGAAATTTGCAGGCAAATGGATATAACTAGAAAATATCATCCTGAGTGAGGTAACCCAGACTCAGAAGGACAAACATGGCATGGACTCACTCATAAGTGGACACTAGATGTAAAGCAAAGGATAACCAGACTACAACCCACAGCTCCAGAGAAGCTAGTTGACAAGGAGTACCCAAAGAGGGGTGAATGGATCGCCCTGGAAAAGGGAAGTAGATGAGTAAACTGGGGATGAGGGGTGGGCAATGAAGGGTAGGAGATGGAGATGAGAGCATAAGGGAACAGGATGGTAGAGATATTTAAACTTCTAAGGTACCTATTTGCATCTGACATCATTGGCATTTAATCCAAAACAACAATTCCAAAATCTCAGGATATTAATTGTTGACACTAATTATATTGAATCTTTGCTTTCCTAGGAACTTGTTTTGTAAGTTGGGCTCAGGAGTTAAGAAGATCCTAAGTCATTGAAGTTCTTGTGTCATCTAGTTCTCTCTTTGACTCTATAACAACAACAACAACAATGAAGAAGAAATGAATTTCAAACAAGTGAGATTGCGGGCACCATCAAAAGCTTAATAAGTAGATTTTCAGGGGCTTTTTTTTTTAATGCTACTGACCACTGCCTTTTTCTGTTCTTGTTACACTGTGCTGATTATCATCCTTACCTGACTTCCAAAACAGAAAGAATCCCAACAGCAAAAAAATTCCTCCAAGTCTTAATTGTAATACAATTCAATATGCCAAATATACCTTCAATTGTACAACAAATCCTAACAATAATCCTATTCCGAGTTTTGCTATTTTTACTCTATAAAACATACAGTGGAACCAAGGCAGTTAACAGTCATTCCCTCAGGTCATTTCTTTGTTGGAACAGATCTCTTTCTAAACAAGTAACACTAATTTTAGATTATCTGTAAATACATTTGGATCTTATTTTTCACCTAATAATACTAATGTGTTTACAGTATAGTCTTTTGTCATGCATATTTTTCTATTGGAGCTTGAACCCATTTGAGTTATAAGATATGCACATGGACATACACAGACCCTCACATCACACATGCATCCACTTTTATCAGACTTGTGCCCTAGAGACATTGGCATATGGAGTCCAAAGGTTCAAAATATCACTAAAACACATTGAAGAACTATAATAGTTTCCTTGTGTCTGTAGAAACATTTGAAGAACAGGAAATACACTCAGAAACATTTTTTTTAACATGCCAAACACAGCAGATCTTTATGTGTTATACATCTCATATTGTATGTTATACATATCCTCATAGTTTAGTAAAAAGTACATATTCATCTTGTCTTTGCTTTTTGTAGTGTTGGGGATTAAACTCTGAGTTTTTCATTCTACGCAACATACTCCCACTGAGCTATATTCTCAGTCACTTATTATTTTTTAGAATTTGGTAATTTTGAAGTTAGGTAAGGACATATCGTCCTGGTTCTAATGTAGTTGGAGAAATTGAGGCTTAGGAGATAAGCCAGTTCTCCCATAGTAAGAGCTGGATCTGTGCTCAACACAGCATTGATTCAGTACTTTTTTTTTTATTCTTTGTCCTTACTCTGATCACTGTTGCATATGCCGAGGCATCATTGATGTGTAATGAGAAGTGACACTGGCTATCCATTTGTGGATAGAAATAGCAAAAATGTAATCTATGAGACTTCCCATTACCCTTTGGGAAGTCTCAGAGTTACGTGTTTGGAGAAAATATAAGACATTTGAAGGTCATTAAGTTTGTACCTATGAATCGTAATGGATTTCTCTGTGAAATGTCAAAAACGTCCAGACTGTCTTATTTATTCCTATCCATGGACAATCTGCCTGTGGGTCTGCTGGGTATTTTAGCAGCCTTTTTCCCCCTAGAGTGTGAAACATCTCAACCAAAAAATCAAGCAAGCTGGTGGTGATGCTGTTAAACTTCTTATCATGTTTCCACCCTCTACTTGCTGAACCACATTTACTAAGACACAAGTAAGGCCATGATGGCATGATAAAGATGACCATTTATACCCTACACATGTCTGTGGGTAGTTCTCATGTGTTCAAGTGACAGTAAAAATTGAACTGCATTAAGGGGTTTGAATTTTTCACTCATAAGGGAATAAATACTGCACCCCCCCCCCAAACACACACACACTAAGAAACCTGAAAACTGGACTTTTTTCAGATCCTGGGCAAAGAAGCAGAACAAATCATCATACCTTTGAAAATAAACCAATGAGCTATGATCTATGAGCACTCAGAATTTATGTTTGGAGGAAAGTTCAAACCCACCACACAAGGTAAGTCCACTGGACTGAGTCATCTACAGAGATATTAAAACTAAAACACAAATGAATGTAAAACCATACACAGGCAATGTTACTTTACTTTTAACTGTATTATTGATGTGTGTGTGTGTGTGTGTGTGTGTGTGTAGAAATGATTACCAAGGTGCATATGTAGGATTCAGAGAACAATTTCTGAAATTGTTTCTCTCCATCTACTATGGATTCCCTGGATAAAAATCAGGTTATCAGGCATGCACATACACAGCAAGCATCTTGACTCACTGAATCAACTCCCTAAACTAACTATGATACATATTAGCTACATCAATGACAAGCAATAACTCTAAGAGTACGGTAGTAGAGACACACATTTGTGGTAACCAACAGCTTTTTAATTGGACCTAAGACACACTCAAAATGAGGGACATCATGCTTGGTACTGGAAACCTAGATAACTATTCCATGCTAGTGAAGTCACAGTAGTTGGCAGGTAGTTTACCAACTCTAATTTGCTAAGTAAGCACAACCCCTAACAACAATCTAAAAAAATATTTGTCTTTATACCTACAGATAAGTGTAGTCTTAATCTCTTATCAAAGAAACTTCTTTATTTTTTTCATCACAGACCACTATGGTAAACCACAACCAAGCAAAATGCAGAGTTGTTAAGTCCAGTCTCAATGGATATATCTAAAAAATGTTTCCACAACTAAGGCTCAGGAAACATTACAGAAGAGGGGGTAGAAAGATTGAAAAGCCAAGAGAGCAGTGAGTTTACTGTAAAATTGTGTTTCCTAGTAATATCAGAAGTAATATCCATGAAGTCTTACCAACATAACTGCCCAAATATGAACTGAACAAGATCAAGACCAAAGAATATGCCAAAGTGGACAGGAAAAGCCCAGTAGGCCTAAACCCTACACAAATAACTATAAACAACTGAGGAAACTGGGGGGTTAGGAAAGGAGACCTTTCCCAGGTAGTAGCACAGCAATTGATTGCTCAGTGCCAAATGGCAATCCCTGAAAACATAGAAACAAGTAACTTTATATAAATAGGTTATATTTAGAATCATATCACTACATATGTATACACACACACACACACATCTATATGCAACAAAAGAATTTTGGAAAGTATTTCTTATTGTTTTGAGAATTCATTCCCAAAAGTGGCAGTACTACATTCTCTCCTAGGGTCCATGATCTTAGCTTACATAGCAACCTCTGATGTAATAAGAACCATCCCCCAGGGAGGAAGCTTCTAGATCAGTTGAAACTAAATTCTTCCAAACCTTGTATACAAAGTATGTAGTTTCTTCAGCAACAGGGCTATACCTTCCACTTCCAAGGGGCCACCAAGATCAATTGCAATATACTACATTTTCTGGGATAGAGGTCTCCAAAAATGGCAGTAAATGTATAGTAGATTTGTAAAATCATTTGAACACCGTTTTCACAGAAATGAAAATACAGATCACCAATAAGCATATAAAAGGTAGGCAAGCTCATCAGTCAACACCAAACAGGGCCATGAAATGGCAGTGAAAAAATACTGCACAATGATCAGAACAGACAATATGGAACTGGAAATATCATATACCACTAATAAGATTGTAAAATGACACATCATTTTAATAAAGACAGCTACACATTTTCTTATGTAGTTAACACATAACAATTTCACTGTTAAGTATTTGCTTGGGGAAAATTAAAATATTCCCACAGACCAGCTATATCTACAATTTTATAAGGTATTTATTTCTAAATAGCTATTATCTAGAAACAAGCCAAAATTCCACCAGCAGGTGAATTTGGATTCGCGGTTCCAAAGGACGTGTCAATGCTGTATATATACTGCCACATGATCACTTATTTTATTTGCTAAGTAAAGGAATGCTGGTGCCACATTCCAATGAACATAACTTCTTTTGACTGAAAGCAGATTAGATACTGCCAGGTACAGTGATTAGGGAAGGTAATATAAAAGATTCAGGCAGATGATGAAAATATTTCATGTCATGATTATGTTGTTAGGTATATGACTAACATTTGCCAAAAATCCAAGATTTCTATAATTTAAAAAAGAGCATTCTCATATATAAATTAATCTTAACTATGATTAGTAAATAATATTATATCTAACCTACTATATACCAAGTCTCCTGTCCCTCTCATATCCCATTTTATTCTGTTTTTCCAGACACTGCTCTCTAAAATGCCAGGAAATTTGCCTTGAAGCTTCATCTTCCATTACTTTTGCCAGAGACATCATTTAGTTCTTTTTCTTATGTCTTTTAGAACTTCTTTCAAATGTTACTTCTGACTGGGAATTCATACTTGAAAAACCATTTTAAAACATACAGCCACTTCCTGGAAAAAGAATTATTCTAACCTCATTTTCCAATTTATTTTTCTCTATGTTTCTTAGCATCCCATATGCTAAATATGCTACTTATTTGCTTCTCCTTCTACACTACCAAAATTTTAAATCCACATGGCCAGACACTATTTATTTTGTTCAATATTACTGCCTGCCAGTGTTCTTAGAACAAGGATGGGAAAAAACAGGTGCTGAGTGAGTAATTTCCCATAGATATGGGAACATTGTAACTTGAGCATTTTTTTCTCCTACAATATCAATTCATTTATAATGTATTCAGATTCTATTTTGTTACAAGTGTTTTCAATCCATATCAAATAAAATTACAAAACTGCTCACTGTGAAATAGTCTAATGACACTTCCTAAGAAACTAGCTTTGAAAATCAAAACAAAATGGTATGGAAGGCTGCCGAATTATGGAACAAAGCCAAAGGATGTAGAAATAATTTAATATTTTCCAGTACCATACAAACTTTTTATAATGAGATTCATAACAAAGAGCAGTACGAAGAAACCACTTTCTAGTAGTAAGTCATGTAGAATCTTTGAGTAAGCAACTCTAACCACTGAAACTAAGAGTTGAATGCATGGAGAGCTGAAGATTCCTATTTCTAAACAGCTAATAGCTAACACTAGATATTAGCTAAAATTCTTATGCTGCTGCTGCTGAAGAAAACCCAATTTCAGATGTTTAACCTTACCAATATGATCCAGGCCATGAAAATTAGAAAGAGAACAGAGGGAGAGTGTAGCATGAGTCTTAAAAGTTCTTATTTATAAAATCAAACCTGAGCCAGTTATTGGGGTGAACACTGGAAGGTTAGAGAGACAGAATAAGCCACAGCTATCTCACCTCGCTGAATCCTCAGCTGGTCTTGTTTCCTCAGACTGGATGCCCCGAGCCCTCATCCAGAATGGGTCTCAGCTGAACTGCTGCTAGAAGCCTGAAAGCTTAACCAGCCACATGCTTCTCCAGGCCAAAGGCTTCTCCAGGCCAAAGGCCTCTCCAGGCCAAAGGCCTCTAGTTTCTGGTCCTCACGCTTTATATACCTTTCTGCTTTCTACCACCACTCCCTGGGATTAAAGGTGTGGCTTTCTGGGATTAAAGGCGTAGGTCACCATGCTTGGGTGTATCCTTGAACACATGAATTTCTGCCTCTGGAATGCTAGGATTAAAGGCGTATGCTACCACTGCCTATCCTCATGTTTAATATTGTGGCTCTCCTGTTCTCTGACCCCAGATAAGTTTATTAGCATACGCAATATTTTGGGGAACACAATACCACCACAGGAGAGTGAAAGCATCTATGCATATCTCAATAGCAATGAATCCTTAACCAACTACTCAGTGAAGACTACCACAGAATTTGCAATTCATCAAGTATGTAAGCATGTCTTCTTATTTGAAGAACATAAAGGGTAGGAATAAAAAGCCAGAAAGTAAATGCAATGGCCAATGATGGTGAGAAAGATAAAATTGGTTTGTAAATAAGCCCCCCCCCGAATTTCCCACATACCCTCATTTACTCAGAGAACCATATACTAAAACCAGTAGTAGCCAGTAAGCCCATAACCTAGAGATGAATGAAATGGCCTTAGTGTCACCAAGATGAGTGACCACCCCTACATGATTTCAGATTGCTATGGATCCAGTTGCTGCCGTTTTTATGGTTCAGTGCCACAAAGCAATTAACACTGAAGGACTAAGCTTTCTCAACCTTTCCTAGAAACAGTAGCTGTTTATCATTGTGTCACACTCTTGGCACATTCAAGAAATCTAAATTTAACAGGTGACTGCTTCCTCCATGGATGAATGCAGAAAATGGATCTTCAGGATACCTAGTCTCAAGCTGGTGTTCTGGACCAATGAAACAAGCTGCTGAAAAGAAAGTGGATAGATGAGGCCCATTCTTAAATTTATCATGCACAAGGACTCTACACAGTTCGTGGGCTGCTGCTCAATGGCCTTTTCAATTGATTTCTGCAGATTTTGATGAGTTGTTCCATTAGAAGATATGGTGGCAGAAAAAGAAATGGAGATGGGGTAGATAGATCTACATCTACATGTATATATGCCAGTTTAATTTATGCATATAAATAGATAACATCATCCATATCATCTTCAGCTTTCCTCCTAGAATACTTCAAAGCAACTATTCTTTATCTTGTATTAATCCAAAATTAGACCATACAAAGGCATAAATAATACAATTTAAACCCTAGTTGCTTTAAGTTAATTATCATGGTCCTAGGTAGGCCATTATTTAATTTTATCTTGTGGTTTGTGATGGCAAGGCAGTAAATACTATCTATTGCTAAAATTTGCTGAATTGGTAGATGTATGGCAGGACCTAACAGCATCATTTATTCCCACTAATAGGGAAAATAACAATACACAGCAATGGATCCAGTATCTATTACTCACCAACCAAAAATATGAGATTGTGTTCCAGGAAAGGTTAATTTTATCTTCATGATAAGACTATACATGAGGTGTTATCCCCATTAAAGATGAGAAGAATTAGACTAAAGGAACTACCTTAATTATTTAATTCCACACCAATCAGAATTTATAAAAAAGGGCCTTTTAATGTAAGCCTTGGAATGGTTGGGGATTTTCCTGGTTGGTATGATGAAAATTCTATATGTACTATAAAAGGGACTTTCCATTATAATATAGTTAATAATAAATAGCATGTGATATACACCTACAGCAAAATAATAATCAGCTCTTAACAAGAGAGTGTTACTCCATTGCACAACTTGAATTAACTTTGAAAAATGCTATGAAATGAAAGCCAGACACTATAAAAAGGGGGTTTATATTATATGATTCAATCTACATGCATCACCTTCGAAAGGAAAGTCCATAAACATGCAGAATAGATTTGGTAGTCCATAGTTGAGTGGAGACAGAATGGCCAAGTAAGAAGCAATGCCGAGTAAGATGTAATGTGTGATGTTTCTCACAAAGGTTAAACAACAATCTGGAGTTGCATAGTACCAGCGACTGTATAAACTTGGTTACATATTTTTTAAAAAAATCACTATTCCCCTCGACCCTCGCCCTTCATTTCCCCCACTTATGTCCAGGTTGTTCATGAAGATCTCATCCATTTCTCCATCATTGGGCGATCTCTGTGTCTTTCTTGGGGTCCTGTTTTCCAGGTAGCCTCCCTGGTGTTGTGAGTAGCAGTCCAGTCATCCTTGTTCCACACCTAGTATCCTACTATGAGTGAGTACATACCATGTTTGTCTTTCTGAGTCTGGGTTACCTCACTCAGGAGGATTTTTTCTAGATTCCTCCATTTGCCTGCAAACCTCATGATGTCATTGTTTTTCTCTGCTGAGTAGTATTCCATTGTGTATATGTACCACAGTTTATTTATCCATTCTTCAGTTGAAGGGCATCTAGGTTGTTTCCAGGTTCTGGCTATTACAAACAATGCTGATATGAACATAGCTGAGCAAGTGCCCTTGTGGTATGATTGAGCATTCCTTGGGTATATGCCCAAGAGTGGTATAGCTGGATCTTGGGGGAGATTGATTCCCAATTTTCTAAGAAAGCGCCATATTGATTTCCAAAGTGGCTCTACAAGCTTGCATTCCCACCAGCAGTGGAGGAGAGTTCCCCTAGCTCTACATCCTCTCCAGCATAAGCTGTCTTCAGTGTTTTTGATCTTAGCCATTCTGACAGGTGTAAGGTGGTATCTCAGAGTTGTTTTGATTTGCATTTCCCTGATAATTAGGGATGTTGAGCAATTCCTTAAATGTCTTCCAGCCATTTGAGTTTCCTCTGTTGAGAATTCTCTGTCTAGTTCTGTCACGCATTTCTTAATTGCACTCTTGGGCATTTTGATGTCTAATTTCTTGAGTTCTTTATATATTCTGGATATCAGTCCTCTGTCAGATGTGGGGTTGGTGAAGACCTTTTCCCATTCTGTAGACACGGGAATCGCCCAATGACAGAGAAATGGATGAGATCTTCATGAACAACCTGGACATAAGTGGGGGAAATGAAGGGCGAAGGTTGAGGGAAAGAGAGCTTGGGGGAGCGGGAGACCCCAGCTGGATCAAGAACATAGAGGGAGAACAAGGAATAGGAGACCATGATAAATGAAGACCACATGATAATAGGAAGAAGCAAAGTGCTAGAGAGGCCCACAGAAATCCACAAAGATACCCCCACAAGAGACTGCTGGCAATGGTCGAGAGACAGCCTGAACTCACCCACTCTGGTGGTGGGATGCCCAAACACCCTAATTATCGTGCTAGAAACCCCATCCAATGACTGAGGGATCTGGAAGCAGACATTCACGGCTAGGCCCCAGGTGGAGCTCCGGGAGTCCAATTAGCGAGAAAGAGGAGGGTCTATATGAGCGAGAATTGTTGAGACCAAGGTTGGATAAAGCACAGGGACAAATAGCCAAATGAATGGAAACACATGAACTATGAACCAATGGCTGAGGGGCCCCCAACTGGATCAGGCCCTCTGAATGGGTGAGACAGTTGATTGGCTTGATCTGTTTGGGAGGCATCCAGACTGTGGGACCAGGTCCTGTGCTCATTGCATGAGTTGGCTGTTTGAAACCTGGGGTTTATGCAGGGTCGCTTGGCTCGGCCTGGGAGGAAGGGACTGGCCCTGCCTGGACTGAGTCTACCAGGTTGATCTCAGTCCTCGGGGGTGGCTTTGCCCTGGAGGAGGTGGGAATAGGGCACGGGCTGGGGGTAAGGGGACGGGGCGGGAGGGGGGAGAACAAGGGAATCCGTGGCTGATATGTAGAACTGAATGGTATTGTAAAATAAAATAAAATGAAAATAAAAATAAAAAAGAAATCACTATTTTACGTGGTTTAAATAGCAGGTTTCATTGCATAGAAATTAATACAATTTACAAAATTATATAGTAAATACTGGAAGAAAAGAGAATAAAAATTAACATTTTCTTAAGATCCAAGCCAAGAAGTCTCTCATTTAATTCTCATGATGACTGCAGGAAGTGGGAATTACTGTTATTACCCTCAGTACATACAAACAATATGTGCAGGGAGCTGGAATGACTTGCCCACGTCAGTGGGTAAATAGTGGAGCAGAAATGAAAGCAGTTGGTTCTGATTGCAAAGGCAGCATGCTGGTCAATATCTATGTCCTCTTCTCACTGTATTCCAGTCCTGGTCTGCAAACAAGATGCAGAAAAAAAAAATAAATAAAAGCCAAAAGAGGGAGGTGATCTTGATAAATATTTAATACCTTCTGTTTTCACAGCCTGATGTCTGGAACTTGAATGTTTCACACCTGGGCCACACTGCATAAGTAGGACAGAAGGTGAGTATGTGCTCAGAGCAGAAGGGAACAGAGGAGCCCAGGCTGAGACAGCTGATTGAGGCTAGAGCTTCTGACGCCAAACAAGATGTTTCCCTATGGCTAATACCAGACTTCGTTTGTGTGTGTACCTCCAAAATGTTCAGGCTTAACATTGGCTTTCAGTAAAGAGAAACACTCAGAATTTGTAAAATGCAACCTTTATCGATATTAGACATAAAATTTATGTTTGAAGTATTTTCATGAGTCAGTAATTGTGTTATGCTGTGACTATTTCAGAGTTATTCATAATGAATATTGGAAGTAAATACACATATCAATTCCCTTTTAGGTAGTAATATTGATTATAAGGTTTGGTTATCAAATATTGGCTCTGTTATTAATAACCATGTACAAAACCTTAAATATAACATCCATGACTGAACTGCTTAGAAAACTAAGGTTAGCTCAATGCTTCCAAGATTATCTAAGTAGCAAATGTTGAATTTAAAATATTCTTTAAAGTTTTAAGATACAAACCCTTATATTTATCAGGTAGCCATCTCTCAGATGAGGAAGATGAACATAATCCTCATTCCAGCAATAGCCCCCTTCCCCTCTGCTCATCCCTTCTTTCCTCTACCCAAAAGCAATCAAAATGAACATCTATCACAATTCATTTGTTTTGTCTGTTTCTAAATGATGATAAATGTGTTTTTGTTTGTTTATTTTTTATAAAGAAAGTGATTGTTTCTGGCTTCAGGATTCATTGGTTTTTTTTAGATTCCTTTTTAAAATAGATCTCTCTTGCAACTTTTCCTAATGTGTGTGTGTGTGTGTGTGTGTGTTTGCCTGTTTTTCTGTATGTGTATCATGTGTATGCTGATGTCAGTGGCTAAAAGAAGGAACTGGATTCCCTGAAACTGGAGTTTCAGGTGGTTGAATGCTGCTGCCCTATGTAGGTGCTGGCAACTGAGCCTGGGTCCTCTGCAAAAGTAGAGTAAAATGTTTAACCATTATCTCTCTAACCTCTTGTTTGAATTTGTTTGTGCTGTTGTATTAGAAAAAGTTTGCTCCTGGCATTGCTTGATATCCCACTGGACAAAACCACAGTATTTTACCAATTGTATCATTCACACAGTTTTTTTTTCATTGTACAGATATTTAAACACAGTCTGTTATGAATAATTTTAGTATATCCTTTGGGAGTTCACACAGGTGCACCTTTAGTTATGTTTCGTTATGTTTAGTTCCTAGCAGTGGAATGCTGGGATCTAGAGTATGTATATTTACATATGTGCATGTGTACACATGCTTCACTAAGCATTGCTAAACAGATTGTCAAAATAGTCAAAACAATGTACATTTTCATCAGCAAGGAGTCCAAGCCCAAATTTGTCTTAATTGTTGCAAATATTATTATCATATGCTTTTTTTACTTTACCTGTCCAAGTGCCTATGTGATGATGCTACTTTATGCTTTTCCCAATATATGAGTGTTTTCCTAACAATACAGTAGGCATATTCTTCCTTGAGCATGTCACTTTAATTCTTTTGTTGCAATATTTATCTAATAATATCATTATATTTTACCTCCTGATACATAGGGAAATTTTATTCTTCTATTTTTACATTTAATATTTCCATATGAATTTTATATCAACTTAATAAATTTCTTTAGCACACTGCACAATTCTAATTATTATATACTTAGCTAATAAGTACACATTTGAAAAGCACTTTGCTCTCATATTTTACTCTGTAAATGTCTTCCACAAATATTTGGCAAACATTGTAGATTAACATTTCTTGAAAAAACAAACAAACAGAAAAGAGAATAGCACTCAGAGTCCGGAAAGCAATGGATTTGGTTCTGTAGAGATGTCTGTTCAGGCATACTGTAAGTGGGCTTAGGAGTACCTCAATGGAGTACGTTTGCTCAGCAAGGTTTCCTGGACCCAAAATAGCTTCAGGAAGTCCCTGAAACTTACCATTCCATTAAAAGTTACCAGATTCACTAATTTCCTCCTTTCCCAGGAGCAAACAAACAGTAAAGCTGCAAAGAAGACTCTCGGACATCCCCGGGCACCTGGAAGAAGCAGAGACCTGTCAAAGAACTGAAAGAAACAGAAACCAGGTGAGTTGCCTGGATGAGGCACAGGCCAACTGAACAACCTGGAAAAAGGACATTCTCCAACATGTTGAGCTCTCTGCAGGCTGTGTAGTATGCTCCAGGTTTCCCCCTTTTGTGAGCTGTCACACAAGCTTTGGTAATGCAGCTGTTCTTCTGTTTTCTGTGCTCCTGTAGGTACCCTTTCACCTGCATTCCTGCAAGCAACCCCAATAAAACTTACTGTCTCACCAAGTTGAACTTTGATGGTATCTTCAAGGTCTGTCATCAGTTCCCTATCTGGGGTGATTAAAGATTGGTTCACATCTCCTCAGAAACAGTATATCGCAACATACATGAAACTCTTGGGCAAAACGGTCAATAAAATGCTTAGAATGCACATTTCCCAACAAAACATTGGCTAATAACAGTTATCAAGGCTGCCTTAACTGGTAAAGTAAACACTCAAGAACAAATCTATGCATACCTAAGACAGATATGCAGTGTTATCACCTGGTTTTGATGGACTCACAGTCTCAGAAATTTACCTGCCATTAACTTGCTGTAAAAAATTGGAGGGACAAGAATACTAGAAGCATCTATTGGATGTCAATTAAATAATAATAGTATTTTGGAGAGGGATATACATGGATGGAGAAAGAGAAAAGTCTCCAAATTTGTTAATATTTAAAATTGCCTTCTTAACTGTATGGTTGAAGTTCCATAGATTCCTTCTTTGTCCCTTGAGCAATTCATTCTAGAAGAATATCTGTTCAGTCTGGATGCCACCTCTACCACCAGCCTGTTTTCCTGGTTATTTCCAAGTGTCCGCCTTTGCTTCTCATTCTGGGCAGGCAGTCTTCCAATAAATTAGAAAGCACTTGTGACCTTCCCCATTGTACTAAGGACTTTGGCTACCAGTCTCCAATAAGGACCAGAGTAAGAAGAGACAATAAACATACCAGTTATTTGTAGAAATACTGTCCCTTTTGATAATGCTTGCTAGCTAAGAACAGTTAAGGCTGTTGCTTAGAAACAATGGTGTGACATTGACTGGCCTCATAAACTGAGATGGGCACAATGAAAGAGAGAATGAGAAGAAAAAGCCCCTGCACAATCGAATGTCATGGTCCAGAGAGAACAAAAAGGTAAAAAAAGGACTTGGCAATTGCCAGCTCCCTGATCCTAACCAGCCTCTTTTTTTGGTTTCTGTGCTGGGCTGAATGCCAGCTGGAAATGCCCCAATTACTGTGGTCAATCAAGGTCCAAGAACTTTTAGGCTGGACTTTCATATTTTTCTTTTATCAAACTGCTGTGAAGTCAGATGTGCTGCCTCTACAAATGTGACCTACCACCCTTTCTATGCCAGATGTGAACAGATGTGCTTGTAGCATGACTTCTTTATGCTAGCCCACCAGTTAGCAGTGCAGCTGATTAGAAGAGACAGGATAGAAAAAGGAAGCGAATATGACAGTTTAACTGGCTTATTCAGCAACACAGCTTTGCAAGCTAAGCAAAGGTTGTGAGGCTCAAGAATACGGGACCATGCTTCAAGAAAGCAAGGTCAAGGGAAACGCAAATGAAGAGAGAACATAATGGAGAGTGGAACATGGCTGGCGATCCTTTTTCTTTTATCAGAATTTATGTTTTATGAGGATTCTGATAAAAACAGTCTTTAGAAACTTAATAATACAAGCATGCTCACATGTACACATATATTTACTTAAAAGCAGGAGATATGTTATCTGATCTCAGACTACTAAGAAACACTGGATTCACTTGCATAAAGAAATGCATAACACTAGTAAAAGGAACAGCTAGGTGACACTATTGTTCATTCAACCAATATTTACTAGAGGCTTGCTAATAAAGCATTTATATAGGAAGACAAAAAAAATAGATCTTTCTTTAAAAGAGTTCTCAATACCATGAGGGAGGAAGATACATTAGTGTGGTGATATTGTGTCCCCCAATATATTGTACACCTTAATAAACTTATCTGGGGTCAGAGAACAGAACAGTCGCTAGATAGACATGGAGGCCAGAAAATGGTGGCACACACAACTTTAATCCTAGCATTCTGGAGGCAGAGATCCATCCGGATCTGTGTAAATTCAAATCCCCACTAGAAACAGCCAGGCATGGTGACACATGCCTTTAATCCCAGGAAGTGATGGCAGAAAGCCAAAAGGTATATAAAGCCTAAGGACCAGGAACTAGAGCCTGGTTAAGCTTTTAGGCTTTTAGAGCAGTTCAGCTGAGATTCATTCTGAATGAGGACTCAGAGGCTTCCAGTCTGAGGAAACAGGATCAGCTGAGAAATTGACAAGGTGAGGTTAGCTGTGGCCTGTTCTGTCTCTCTGATCTTAAAGGGTTCACCCCAATACCTGGCTCCAGGTTTGTTTTTATTAATAAGGCCTTTGAAGATTTATGTTACACATTCTTAAATAATTTTTGTGAGACACAAGAAATGTTTGGGAAATGTGATAAATACTGAGCACTAGGTTTGAGATGGGAAGCAGAGGTGGGCGTGTACTGCTCTCAAAACCAGAGAGTTTTGTCCTCTGAGGGACATTTGATATTGTGGGCATAGACTTCTGGTTGTTATATTATAAGAAGACAAAGTTGAGTGTCTAATGAGTTGAAGATAGAAGCCATGGATGACAATAAATATAATATGTTGCACAGATCAACACCCCACAGCAAAGAATTATCCAGGCCCAAAATGTCATGTCTGATACAGGTAAGAACATATGCCTTAGCTCAAGGGGTGCTTCTGATAAAAGAAGCAAAGAGCTGACCCAAGAGCTGAATCTCTTTCAGAGCAGCAAGCAAAGTAGTATCACTGGAATATAGACATCAAGAAAGGGTGTTTTGGCCAGGCAGTGGTAATGCACGCCTTTAATTCCAGCACTCGGGAGGCAGAGCCAGGTGGATCTCTGTGAGTTCAAGGCCAGCCTGGTCTATAGAGCGAGATCCAGGACAGGCACCAAAAAACTACATGGAGAAACCCTGTCTTGAAAAACCAAAAAAAAAAAAAAGAAAGAAGGAAGGAAAGAAAGAAAGAAAGGGTGCTTTAGACTTTTTTGTTTTGTTTTGTTTTGGTTCTTTTTTGTTGTTGTTGTTGTTGTTTTTCGAGGCAAGGTTTCTATGTGTAGCTTTGGTGCCTTTCCTGGAACTCACTCTGTAGCCCAGGCTGAGCCTCCAACTCACAGAGATCCGCCTACCTCTGCCTCACTAGTGCTGGGATTAAAGGCATGCGCCAACATGGCCCTGCTGGGTGTTTTGAACTTCAAAGGAGGTGACCACTGCCTTTCATAGTATGAGTCCAGGGGATAGTGGGATGAATTAGAGTCAAGTGTGCTGTGTCTGGGCAGTAGAGTTCATTCCTCAAAGCAGAACTATGACCCGGATAGTATGGGTTTTCTTTTATTATGGGATATCAGTCAGAATGGCCTGTAACCTGCTTCACCAGGATTAAAAAGTCCCTGAGACATGGTACTTCTAAAACAGGGAGATAGGAATAAGTTGATCATTCTAGCACATGAGACTATAGAGCTAAGTTGACCAAATTAACCTCCTTGGAAGGAGAAGAGTCACAATTCATCCTCTGCTCCCTACAGTGTGTCAGGGTATATGTGGAGAACACAGGACAACTAGCATCAAGACAGTCTGTTCTCCCCTTCGCCTGTATCGGTCTTGGAGACAGAACGCAGCTTGTCAGAGTTGGCTGTAAGCACCTTTACCTCATAAACCATCTCAGCAGCTCTAGATTAAGATTTCTTCAACTACATCACAGAGCTGTCCCCATTTGACACACTAATTTAAGGGAGCGCCCAAAGCAATACACATAAAGGCAATGCACCACCAAAAGCACATAGGAGTTTGTCCAGGGAGGAAAGCAAAGTGGTGAAATGCTCCATTTTGGAAAATCCACATTCAAGTGTTCTAAGGGGGACTTCACTATTAACTTTTACAAAGTCCTTTCGCTTTTCTGATACTCTCATCAGTACCTCATCTGTGGTTTTGTTTAAAGGCCCAATGAAAAGTAGTGCTTGTCAAGACTGGACAATTTTCTATACCTTAAGTTTGAGTTGCAAACTCTGGGTGAAGGATTTATTTACATATAATAAAAATGTGTCTACCCAGTTAATGCCTATCCCAGAACTCACTTACTAAAAGAAACAATGATAGGTTTAGTATGGGTCATGCTAGACTGTATCCCTGGCTGCAGTGGGTCAAGGTTCAGGCCTCAGAAACAAGAGTGATACGATAACTCAGTGAAGGAATATAGAATCTCATCATTCCATTTGCCCTGAATTCATATTCACTTTTTTACTAAGCTGGAGAATGCATGAACTCTGACCAATGATATCAAATCTACCTGAGCACTTAGGAGACATTCAAACTCACAGCCCCACCCAACTTAAGGAAACAGAGTCTTTACGCTGAGTCCCAGAAATGTGTGTCCTTAGAAGGATTTAAGGTGAGTATCATCATGATTAAAGATTTTTAATCTTTTCAAGTCAAAGATAAAACTGAAGTGTGTGAACAGGTACATTATATAGTTTGTCAGCACTACAGGGCTCAGCCACTAAAGCATGAAAGCCTCCAGAAGAAACACAGGAAATAGCAAACTGTGGTGGAACATTACTAATGGGCAAAGACATTTGAACAACATATAATTTCCAGTTGTCATGAAATATTCCTTTAAAGTATATTTGTCAAATTATAAAAATATTCTAACCATTTTTATATCTAACAGCACACTTAGATTGGGCAAGTCAGGGCTGTGGTTTAAGAAATTCTAATTTGGGGCCATTGAGGCAAGACCTCAGTGGGTAAGGGCACTTGCAGCTCAGTGTGATGGTTTGAGTTCAATTCCCCACCCACATTGTAGAAGGAGAGAGATTATTGCCCTCTTGCCATTTGTCCTCTAATCTCTACTTGGTTCATGGTAGTAGCATACATACAACACCTCTCTCTCTCTCTCTCTCTCTCTCTCTCTCTCTCTCTCTGTGTGTGTGTGTGTGTGTGTGTAGTGGGTAGCCATTCCAGCTTTGATCTGGAAGTTCCAACCCCCATTGAGACTTTGGCAACTGTCATGCCTACAAGGCGGGGCCAAGGGTGGCCCCTGGAGACCCGAGATCTGGATGGGTGAGCGCTCTCTCTGTTCCTGGACCCAAGACGGTGGAGGTGGACCAAGCAGAGCTCCAGAGAACACTGCTGGACTGCGATACATCTTACCAAGACCCCGTGACCTACCTATCCCTTCATTTGTAAGTTACCCACTAAATAAATCCTCCTTTTAACTACGTGGAGTGGCCTTAAAAATTTCACCAATACTCTCTCTCTCTCTCTCTCTCTCTCTCTCTCTCTCACACACACACACACACACACACAAACACACACACACAAATCCCACATACATAAATGATAACATAACAAATATAATAAATGTTTTAATAAAAATAAATATAATAACCATAATAAAAAAGTCCTAATTTGAAGAATCTAGATTGTGTGAGTCTTAGTATCATTATATCTACTGTTGTGATAAAACACCATGTACAAAAGCAGCATGGCAATGAAAGGATTTATTTCATCTAGCAGTTCACTATGAGGGAATTAGGACAGGAACCTTAGGTAAGAACCTGGAGCCAGAAACTGAAGCAGAGGCCATGGAAGAATGCTGCTTGCTGGCTTGTTCCTCATAGCTTGCTCAACTTGATTTCTTACACCCCTTGGGGCCATCTGCCGCGGGGTATCACCACACACTTCAGGCTGGGCTCTCCCATATTAATCATCCATCAAGAAAATACTACCCCAGACTTGTCTCCAGACCCATCTTATGAAGGCTTTATCTCAAGTAAGATACCCTTTTCCCATATATGTCTAGGTTTGTGTCAATTTGACAAAAAGCAAGAGTATTTTGGGTCTATAAATTTAGGAAAAGTATTTTAAGTATATAATACAATGTATGAAATGGAATTTGCTTCAAAGCAAATAGGTTGGTGTAAGTGATAGAATTTAACTATAATGTGATAATTTGTAAAATAGGAGCACATTCAGATTTAATTTTCCATTTTTTTAAAAAAATACAGCTCTTCTTAAAATTAATTTCATCTAAATGTTTGTCTAGTTTGCTTTTCTGATGTCATAATAAAGTGTTCTGACCAAAAGCAGCCTGAGGATGATGGAATTTATTTTTTCTTATGCTTCTACACTACAACCCATCATTGAAGGATGTCAGGGCAGGAATCAAACATGTACCAGTAATGAAAAATGCTTATTCTCTTACTCATTGCTTTATGCTCAGCCAGATTTCTCATAGAGCCCAGATCTACTAGCCTAGGGATGGTGCCACCCATACTGGACTATCCCCTCCAACATCAGTCATGAAGAGAACCACTTATAGAAATGGGAACAGACCAATATGATCTGTAAAATTCTTTAGTTGGTGTTCTCTCTTACAAAATAACTCTAGTTTATGTTGAGAATAAAAATAAACTATCATATATGTGAAAGCTGAGGAAGATGAAGGTATGTTGGTAGGATCCTACACCTACGGTTCCTTAATGATGGGGGTATATTCTGAGTTGCATGTCATTAGGTGGTTTACTGACTATAGGAGCATTATAAATTATGTTTATGCATAGAAGTTTATTGGATACAGATTATTCTCTTGGGGGTATGCCTGTATAGCATGCATCTAAACAAAATGATGTATACATTTATATTACAGTAAGTTATGAAAACTAGGTAAAGCATAAATGCCATACTATGACATACAGTTCCTTTTGCAATATGGTCTTACTGTATCCCATCCAGTATTTCAACACCCTACTTCATTTTCTAATATACCCCTTTCATTTAGTAAAATAAATAAGAACATGGCATTTAAAGTTATAAAGTCAGACTCACTAGGGTCTGGCTATGTGAAAGTAGAAAAAAAATCCCTCTTCCTTTGTGAACATCAGGAGAATAATCTCCAAAAATAAGAATCAGAGAAATTCTGATCTCATTGGCTGCCACACAGAGTGATACAGTACATCAAAAGTCTGGCATTGAACAAAAGCTCAGTAAAATATGTAATCGCCCAAAAATGGTTAAGAATTATGATTAGCCACAAGGATAGATTCATTTATTAAGTTATTGCCAGGGATCAGAATCAATGCTAAATGCCTTTGATGTACAGATGGGTTTTTATCTTACCTTCATAGTCTCATAGCCTGAGTGTGAGCTAGTGAAAGGACATTCTGTATTTTCAGTTACATATTTCAAAAAGTAGATGATATCATTCTTGCATAGAATTTGCTTGCTTTGTACTGACATTCACTAAGGTTATCACACTGTACCTCAAAAGAGAGCCACCAACTCAATTCACCATAGCATGAAGTTTTTCACTCTTCAGTTTAAATAGAGATGAGGAGGCACCCCTTAGCAGAAAGGAAGAAGATGAGTGAAATATTAAGTCTCAAACCAGTGGCCACATTGCATCAAAAATTAACTTAAAGGAAACAGCAGCATTATAATGACAAATTACTTTTTTCCAGAGTATTAAAATGAATGTTAATAGGTACAGGAGAATCTTAGGTATTTGAGTTCACTTATCCATTCAACAATATGTGCTTTTTCTGCACCTGGCACCCAAAAAGAAACTGGCCCTAATTTTGTGTCTTCGCCATGCATTATTTTATGTCCATGTCAATGTGTAAATGTTTTCCTTGGTGTGTTCATGTTCTATTAACAAGCTCCACTTCCAGCTGACCCAGCAGATATTTCATTGCATAGGAAAGGAAAAATGGTAGCCATGGAATAAGACTTGGCTAAATCCAATGTTTCTTTTGTAGTCAAACAAGTAAATTACTTCCTGACTGCCTTTAAGATTCTTGTTACTTACAGTGAGAATTCTTCCTAATCATGATTTAGATAAATTGTCTTAATGACCCACTTTCTGCTTCCTAGATTTCATGGTTGAGTGGATTAGACCTGGCAATGGTTCATAACTTTGTCAAAAGAACAATTTAAGATCTAATGATAACTCTCAATTTATCCCCATGAGCGACAATTTCAC
The DNA here is from genome assembly GCA_902168325.1 of Peromyscus nudipes. Classification (NCBI taxonomy): domain Eukaryota; kingdom Metazoa; phylum Chordata; class Mammalia; order Rodentia; family Cricetidae; genus Peromyscus; species Peromyscus nudipes. The sequence continues at coordinate 34,617 of CABHPH010162540.1, forward strand.
CCACACACCATAGCATACAAGTAAGCAGTATTGTTATATTCATGGGGTTGAATTTTTTAAATGAGAGACTATGATTTGTATATTAAGAACATTGTAAACCTAGACAAAACTTATGTCTTGGGAACATCACAGGCCATAGAGGTAATTTACGACTGTCACAATGAATGGTTAATGCATAGGCTCATAACTGGTTCAAGGACTGAAAATAAGTCACTGTTGATTGCACACATAAGTAGAACATCTGAATCACCCCTCTAAGGGCCAGAGAACATCAGGAAAGGAGAGAAGAATGTTTCTAAGAGCTGGAAGATGAACAGGAGTGATGGAAGTTGCTATCTTCTGGATATGACATGGCTGTGGAAATTATGAACATATAGAGGCTGTGGATACTTCCATGAGACCTAGAAAGCCAACCCCCCAAAGAGACATGAAATTAGGAGAGAAAAAGGAGAAGGTGCTGTACCTGGGAAGAGAAGCAGAACAATATGTCAAAAAGTTGAAGTAACTGGAGTGCATATGATTACAATACAGTTTGCACATGTATGAGATAGTTCAAAACAAAAGAAATCAAAAGGACTGGTGGATTCAAAGCTCCTAGAAACTGATTTATTTTAATGTTTGGATCGCATATTTATTTAATTACTTATTTTGAAACAAATTTACTGAGATAACAATTCCCATATTATATAATTACTGATTTAGAAGTAAAATCCAATGGGTATATTCGCAGAGTTGTGATAACTTCACAAATGGCTTTAGAACATTAGAGATTTCATCACACAAATATAAATTCCTTAATCACTCATATCCATTCACTCTTTTTTCCCCTATCTCATACATTATCCTTACCCACACAGCTTTCAATTTAATTCCAAGGACAAAAGCAATCATTTTATCTACCTTTTCTCTTTACATGTTTATGGATTCTGAATAAAAATATTTTTATATTCTTCTGATATAAATATAGTTAATTGTATGATTCTATTATGTTTATTTGCTTAAAATATTTTTTTTCCTATTGAGTCTTTTAGAACTAGAGGGTGATATGATGAGAACTCCTATTCCAATTCACTGAACCACCTCCCTCTGTGTAGGACAACAAAGCAAAATGCTTGGCAAGCAACTGCACTGCCAGCCACGATGGTGTTGGTTGGTGGTAAAAGAAAAAGAAATGGGGATTCTAGGCCTTGCAAGATATATGTCTCCTGCCTGCCTTGCTGGATTTCACTTATTGAATTAGGACAAATTGGGACTTTCATAAACTGTGATATAAATCATTATCTTGAGTTAGCAGATGCAGTCGCACCAGGATAGAGCACTGTTAATAACTCCGCTGGATTAGGACTGATTGGAACAATTTGAAACTTGTTTCTCTCAGCTTGATCAGCCTCATTGTAACCACGGCAATTATCCCATTTCACTTTCAATGGCTCAGCACAGACATATTGCTTTATATCCATCCTTCTTAATGAAGCCAGCTCAGACTTTTGTTCACTTGTCAAAGCACTATCCTACACAAATAATAAATAACTACACCCCTTGGGGTTTAAGGTAGATATTTACAAGACTGAGATCTCCTATTGGCTAGACAAAAACAATTATTTATGATAGTTAGCTTATGGATTTATGTATTCACTGTAATTTTTTGTATGTGAGCAGCTGCATCTTTTCAGGTAATAGGAATGCATTAAGCTGTGAGATCAGACAGAGTTGGGTTAAACTACGTAGTTTTGCACCTGTTTCCTTTATTTTTGTCCTAATTGGGTATATATACACAATTGTTCATGTATATTGAGGAGTTTCACGACAAGAGATGTCACAGAATTGCAAAGGACTTTCTAAGAGGAAACTCAGGGTTTGCACTGAATTTATTTGTAAAGATATCATTACTGTACAGACAATAAGCATACACTGAAAGAACATATATTGACGGGCTGTGATCATAGCTCAGTGTGTAAATGGGCATCTGAGGTAGGTTATGCAGCACACATGTAAAATGTCAGGCATAACAGTGAGGCTCTAGAAACTAAGCATGGGGAGGCAGAGGCAGACATGTGCTAGAAGCTCACTGGTCGATTAGTTTAGCTGAATCAATAAGCACCATGTTTAGTGAGAGACTGTCTCAAAATTAAGGTGAGTGAAAATAGAAGAATATATCTGATGTCAGTCTCTGACTTTCCACAATACACAGACGGGAAATTTGTAGTGGTTTGAAAGAAAATGGCTCCCAAAGTAAGTGGCAGTACTGCGGGTGTGGCCTTGTTGGGATAGCATGGCCTTGTAGGAAGTGTGTCACTATAGGGGTGGGCTTTGAGTTCCCCAATACTCAAACCTCTCCCAGTGTCACAGTCTACTTCCTGCTGCCTTTTGATCAAGATGTGGCCAGCACCATGTCTGCCTGCATGCCACAATACTCCTAGCCGCCATGCTGCCCACTGGGATGATAATGGACTAAACTTCTGAAACTGTAAGCTGCCACCTCAATTAAGTGTTTTCCTTTATAAGAGTTGTCATGGTCATGATGTCTCTTCACAGCAATAGAAACCCTAAGACAGAAGTTGGTACCAAGAATGGAGTATTGCTGTGATAGGCCTGACCCATGCTTTTGTTTGGAGAAATATGGTCTTTTGACGTTTGGGTTAGGAAGGCAGTGGAATGCTTTAAGTGCTGCTTATTTGGCCATACTAGTAGAAGCATGGAAGACAGTCCTGCAAAGACTTATTTGAACTGTGGGGTTCAGGCTCAAGAGATTACAGAGGAAAAGAATATTAATATGTGGCCTAGAAATTGTTCTTGTGATATTTTGGTGAAGAATGTGGCTGGTGTTTGCCCTTGTCCAAAGAGTCTGCCTGAGGCTAAAGTGAAGAGTTTTGGGTTAATTACATTGGCAGAGGAAATCTCAAAATAGCCTAGTATAGACTTTTCATGTCTTGTGGTTATTAGTGTTAATTCTGATAAAGATTTATAATTAAAAGGAGCTGCTGAGCAAATAAAAATACAAAATATGCAGATTGAGAAAAGGGTCACTAGGACATGAAACAGAGCTAAATCCTGTGTTCAAGGAGATAAAAGGATGAAGAAATTGAATAAAGGAAGTGGTGACCTCAGGGCAAGATCCCACCCAGCTAAGATTCCAACTTGTGAAAAGGAATTAAAGAAATGCTTAGAGCCAGGTAGTGGTGGTACACACCTTTAATCCCAGCACTTGGAAAGCAGAGGCTGGTGGATCTCTGATTTTAACGCTAGCCTGTTCTACAAAGCAATTTCAAGGAGAGCCAAGCTTAGGCAGTGAAAGAAAGAAAGCTAGTGAAGATGTAATTGAATGAGGGGACCATGTTCCAGTACCAGTAAGCAGCAGAAATTGGTAGCTTTGGCCACATGGACTGTTAAGGGTAGAAGAAAGACAATAGGGAATTTGCCCCCAAGACTAAGGAAAGCAGCTAAACCCAGGCCTATGTCAGGAGAATTTCTGAATGGAGGCCTAGAGGGGTCGTTGTATGAAGCTGAGAAGTTGAAGCCCAGATTGCTTTGGAGCCCCATAGATGTTAGAGATGTGAGAGCTGTGGGGTATCTGCTGAGGAGGGCTACTGAGAGGGAATGGAACCAACCCAAGAGATAGAAGTGTGTTACAATCAACAAAGAATGAAAGGAGTTGGAGCTCTGAAGAGCATTTGACATCAGACATGGAGATGGAGGTTTTGGAGTCTGCCCAGCTGGTTTTTAGTCTTGCTTTGGTCCAGTACTTCCTTGATATGCTCATTCCCCTACATTTTGGAAGGTAATTGTTATCTTGTGCCATTACATGTTGGAAGTATGTGATTTGCTTTTTGCTTTTGATTTTATAGGTGATTACAGTTAAATGATTGCATGAATCTCAGAAGATACTTTGAACTTTACACATTTAAGGAAGTTTGGGAGTATTACAGACTATGGGGACTTTTGAAGTTGGACTGAATATATTTTTGCATTATAACATGGTTACAAGCCTTTGGGGGCCAGGGAGTGGAATGTGGTGGTTTGAAAGAAAATGACCCCAAAGGGAGTTGCACTATTAGGAGTATGAGCTTGTGGGAGTAGATATGACCTTGTTGAAGGGAAGTGTGTCACTGTGAGGGTGGTCTTTGAGTTGTCCTATGTTCAAAATACTCAAAGTGTCACAGTCTACTTCCTGTTGCCTTTTGATCAAGATTTAGCCAGCATCATGTCTGCCTTGCCACCATACTCCCAGCAGCCATGCTGCCCACCATGATGATAATGGACTAAACCTCTGAAACTGTAAGCTACCACCTCAATTAAATGTTTTCTTTATAAGAGTTGTCATGGTCATGGTATTTCTTCACAGCAAGCGAAACCCTAATTAAGACAAAGTCCATCTGCACATACACACACACACACACACACACACACACACACACACATACACACGAGAGAGAGAGAGAGAGAGAGAGAGAGATACAGAGACAGAGACAATTTGAACACGATAAGTGAATGATGAGGAAAATAATGGCAGAAGAAGAGCACGGAATTGATTCAACAATTATTTTCATTATTTTCTTGAAGAGCCTATCAACATGTAGGTGCCCAGATAGGTAGAAACCATACAAAGAAGGGACCCTTTCTATGCCTTATTAGCTATTTTCTATTTAAGCACAGTTAAAATCATAAATGTTTCAACATTTAGCATATTTGTGACTACCAAATTATGGGAGGTCCAAGATCTACAGATATTGTTTTATATGTATATCATACATCAAAAAATACTTGATTTATTTTAGTGAAAAGGCCTAAGCCTCAGGGTCCCAAGATTTGGGGTTTTAGTTTAGGAAATGAACTTGTTTTATGTTTGAGTTTTATATCTAAAATAATAATGAAGTCAGAAAGGAAATGTAAATTGAGCCTGTTCCTATTTTGCCCTTCATCTCCACTTTTCTTGGCTGCATTTGACTTAGGAGTATTACTTAGGGACAAGGAGAAGCTATAGCTTTCACAGGCCCCTTTTAAATAAAAGACTGCAATCTAATCACTGAGTTGTCTTCTTGTGGGGAGGGAGTTGGGGGTGGGCTGCAAAGGGGAGCCTGGGCAGCAGGATGAGGGAAGAGGGGAATCTTTGGTGTGTAAAAATGAATGAAAAATTTTCTTAATTATATATATATATATATATACACACACACACATATATAAAAGACTACCACCTTTGATTTAATATTACAATGCCATTTAAAACATGCTTTTACAACTTGTAATATCTTTTGGTTGGAATATGTTAGAAATCATTCCATAAATATAATATTCAGATATTTTCCTTCTAAAGAGAAAAATACAATGGTCCTGGCTAGCTGAAGACATCCACAGACCCACCTTGGTTCTCATGACCCAGGCAGGTGGAAGTCATTAATAGGCTTGCCTGGGTACTCATGGCTCAGGCTGGGGTAGGCAACATTGTGGCGTGCAAATATAAGGTGGAGAAATGGGAGAGAAAGAGAAGCAAACTGGTTCATTTGCTATGGAAAGAGGCAGAACTGAAAAAGGGAAGACAGTAATAAACAGGCTGATGAGGGTGGCCTGCTTACCACCCTGGGCCATAGTGACTTCCTGGCCAAGACTGTTGCCAAGGACCATGTCTGGGTCTATGTCTGCCACCAATGGCCACAAGGATGTCTGGGGCCTGGGCCAACACCTGTGGCCATGTTGGTGTCTTCCATGTAGGCTCTTCCAACACTCAGACCATGCAGATCTGAGTAGCCTGGGCTGACATGAGGGACCATGGTGTCATCTGGACCTAAGCTGCCAAGTGACATGCCTGGGTTCATGACCCTTCAGCATCCAGGGTCTGATTGATGTCCATGGCTCCCATTACCACCAAGGACCATGGAGATGTCCAGGGTCTGGTCAGCCATCTGAGATCATGTTGGTGTCCGAAGGCCATGCTGCCACTGAGGCCTGGCCAATCTGAATGGCCTGCACTGCCACCTAGGGCCATAGTGACATCCATGCCTGGGCTGCTGCTGAAGACCATGTCTGGGTCTGTGATTCTGCCTCAGCAGGAGTCTGTGTTGAATGTGTAGCCTAAGCTACCACCAAAGGCCATATGGCCAAATGTCCCAGATCTGGGCTGCCACCTGTGACTATGTTGGTGTCTGAGGGCCATACTGCTGTTAGGGCCATGCCGATGTGGGTGATGTGTGCTGCCACCAGAGCCATGATGACATTCAGACCCAAGCTGCTGTTGAAGGCTATGTCTGGAACCATGGTCCTGCTGCTACTGGGGTCTATTTTGATCTCCATGGCCCATGTTACCACGAGGGTCATAGGAATCATGTTGAAATCCAAGGGCCATGTTGATTTGGAACTGAACTTCTTTGCCCCTGGGGAAGCTGGCCCTAAATTTGTAAGAGATGGTATCTCCTCTCAGCACCCAGCAGGCATGAGAGAGCTGGCTTAGATGGAATGGGCATAGAAGAGCTGCTTCCACCCCTCGCTTGAGGGGATTGGTCCCATAAGTCTGGACTAACCAAAACAGCCACCACTCAAACCCACATCTAGGGCTTTGAGTTGGCCCACCCCAGTATCTAAACCACTTACGACCTGCTGGAGTATGTGAAGGAACTGGTTGTGCAAAACCATAGTCACAGGATCCCCACAGCTCAGGGCAACAGTAGGATATCTGAGAGGTGTTTCAGTAAGGGTCCAGTATTGATTGTGTACCAGAAGTCAGAGGCCTTGAACCAGACCCTCACCTCATCGCAATGAACATTGCAAGTAAAGCTGAGTAGACATAAGGGCACACTGAGTGGCACACTGAAGATCCCAGTGCCACTAAAATGAAGAGGTGTTGGAGAGGTGGGAAAGACAGAGTTGTGATGTGTTTTGTTGTTGTTTTGTTTTGTTTTGTTTTTAATTAATATTTTTATAATTTTCTTTATGAGGACATTACAGGAGTGAGGGACAGATATGGAGGACTGGGAAATGAGCAGGATTGGGGTATATGGTATGAAATTCCCAAAGAATCATTAAAAAATTATGCTAAAAAAAGAAGGTCCAGGAAAAGTAATGGCCACATTTGAGACTGAATATATTTATAGGTATAGAATAATAACACTATGATTGTTTCCTATATAATAAATTGGTGTTTAAAAAAAGAAAGAGAAAAATAAGATTTACCTGAAGGAATAAATACCATCTATTTGCCTACCAGAGTCTATTCTTTTTCAGGTGATGTCAACATTATCTGAATTTGAATTCTAGTATTCTGTCTATAGATATGAATTCATTGTGAGACTCTGTAGAGTATACTACAATAACAGAACCTACTGGCTTTTTTAAATGCAATGATAAGTGTAATATTAGCTCCTTCATTTTTGCTGTTCCTCATGTTCTATGTGAACAAAGGTGGTTATTTTTGCAATTTAGGGATGCATGCCTCATGCACTAAAATCAAATACCCCGTAGATTGTCCTGCATCTGCATTCACAACGCCAAGTGTGACACCAAAAGAAGGATAGAGCTTCAGTGACTCTGCTCAATGTGACACCATGTCCACAAGAGAGGAAGAAATTCATTCCATGTGAGAATTGCAAGAAGAGGGAACATTCATGGTTCATTATTCATGAGAATGTTAATCAATTGTTCCAAGTCATGTAAAGAATGAATAAAACCCATGAAGGTACTGAACTAGGGACATAGGTGGGGAACAATGGTTTGACAATGACCTATGTATCACAAATGAATGACAAATAGAACTGGAGTCACTCTACGTAACTGAGGGTGGGGGAAGAAACTTAAGAATAACCAACAGAAAAAGGAGGACTTTGATTTACCAGTTTCCTTTTGTTACATCTGTTGTTTTCACTCCATACATACTGATGTTTAGAAATAAATAGCATATCCCTTATGTTTGTCAATAATGAATAAAGCCCAGAAATTGCAGTATGCTACTTTGACACTACTGTGGCCAACTACCTACCAGAAACAATAGGGATATTATTTATTTTTGCTCACATGTTCAGAGGTATATAAGTTCATTCTAATTCAGAAAGCATGTTAGAACAACCCATTTAAATGTTGTGAACTCTTGTAACAAAGACTGCTCACACATCCTAGTAAGGAGGAGCATAAAGCAGGAGTAAGGTATAACCTTCAAAAACTTGTCTGTTGATTTACTTAAGAAGGCTCCTATTTCTTTATGTTATTTTTCAAATAAGCTGAATTAATGACTTTATAAATTAAGCATTGTATATAATCATGTAGCATGGAAGATGATTAATTTAAGTCACATTTATAAGTCATATTACAAAAATCATGTAAGTACGTTTCAACCATGGCTTAACATAGTTGAAGATATAGATATTAACTATGTGTCTAAATATGCACAGAAACTAATCTAGCATATGTACTAAAATATCATATGGAGTTATCTCTGAATATTGAAGCTAAAACTATATATATATATATTCTCCATATTCTCCATAATTTCTCAATATTTATGAAGTATTTTACCCATGTAATTTTAAAATATATTTCCACTTTTTATAACAAAATAAAAATATAATAATAAAAAATGAAGTCTATCATATCAAGGTTGGACAAGGCAAAAGGAAAAGAGCCCCATGAGCAGGCATAAAAATCAGAGACCCACACCTTCACATACTCAGGATTCCCATAAAATTACTAAAATGAAAGTTATAATGTCTACACAAAGGACATGTGGCAGAACCATGTAGGTCCTGTGATTGTTGCTTCAGTCTCTGCGAATTTATGTGAGCTTTGCTCAGTTGATTTTGGGGGCCTTGTTCTCCAGGTAGCCTCCATCCCCCTGGTTTTCCACTCTTGCCTTCTCATCTTTATGTGAGCCCTGACCTCTGACAGGAGGGACTTTGTGGAGACATCCCATTTGGAAGTGTCTTCTAATTTCTCTCTCTCTCTCTCTCTCTCTCTCTCTCTCTCTCTCTCTCTCTCTCTCTCTCTCTCCATAGTATTTGGGTGTGGGTTTCATATTTATTACCTTCTTCTGCAGGAGGAAGTGTCTCTGATGATGTCTGAATAAGGTACTGATCTATGACTATAGCCAAATAGGAGTCATTTTAATCTTACCTTACTTTTAAATTTTTATTTTAGACCAGTAGTATATGATTTTACTCTAGGTCTCTGAGCTATCTAGTCTCTTGTTCTTGGTCATCCAAGCAGTGTCAGATATGGGTTTCAAACTCCGGGAATAGGCTTGAGTCAAATAGACATTAGTTGGTTACTCCTAAAGCTTTGTGCCACCATTGTCCTTGCATATTTTGCAGGCTCTTATTTCTGAAGACTCTAATTCTTACAGGCTGAACAGCCTCCAAAATAGCACTGAAGTTGGGAGACCAGGCATTCAAAATACAGGCTAAAACATAGCAGCATATAGTGGTAGCTTCCAACTGCAAATCTACAAATTTGAAATGCATATTTCAACTAACCTAAAGCTTAACCCTTTGCTTTAGACTAATCTAAAATTCTCTTTTCCTACATGTTCAGCCAGGATTTTGCTAGTGGCCAAAAAAAAATCTTGATTGATAATGTTGAATGCAAGATTGTGCATCATTTCTGATCTTCATAAATTTATTTTTAATAATGGATTGAATAGTAATAATGTTGGAAACAACTGCAATTATAAACTGTACATGTCTGACACTAATATAACTGCTGTCTTGAATTACTGTATCCATTTACAAAAGCTTATCTGTGAAACTATAGAACAGCATCTAAATAATATGGAGTATAAAAGTATTATCATAATTTCCATTTTTATATTGTACAAAATAAAGATTTGTCACAAGTATGAACACTTAATTCAAAGAAAAAGTTAGGATTCAAATTTTGTCCTGAATACCAAGATACAAGAACTTTTGAAGGAAGGATACCTGCCCAGACTTACTTCCTAGTGAGTGCACTTACAGATAACACTCCAACTTACTTTTGATCATGTCAACATGTGACATATTTAATCTTTAACCTTATAATATCCCTCTTCCTTCTTATCCCAGCAGACTTTGTTCCTTCAGTGATTTCTTTTTAAGACAGTCTCCTTTTTCCACATTATCTTTATGTGGAATTCAGAAGTGAAGTAGGTCAGAATTAGATCAAATCAAGGTTAATTAGGAGCTGGAATACTTCAACAGGAGTGGTCTATTTGCCACCTCTGATCCTAATAGCTTTTTACCAACTTTGGTCACAGCATTCCTACAAAGACTCTGTCTATTCTAAGTTTTTGCCCTAAAGTAATTGCTGGTTGGCCCTGCCTGCTTGAGGCAGGAAGTCTACCTTTCTGAAAGCCATTCCATTAAAGTAAGTCACAGGAAATTGCCATCACAGTCACTGAGTCCTCAAGAGTATAGAGGATGTGATTAGAGGTCATTAGTTCCAAAGTCCTGGGCTAAGTCCACGTTCATGTATGGGTCACCATGGAAACAGAGTTGAAGTGACCTACCTCATTGCCCCCACCTGGATCTCTCCCTGGGAAGCTGATTGAAGAGGAGCCTTAGATGGTGCTCAAAAGAGTAAGGGCTCATTAAATGACCTTTCATTTGGAAGCTGAGGCCCCCAAGTGAAGACTGTAGCATAGTGTATAAGGAAAGGGTGATTGATGGTAGGGGAAAACCTCAAAGCATTATGGGATACAGTGCTGATTACCTTGTAAACTGGAATAGAACAGATAGAATTTCAAAAAATGAGAGTGTTCATCTTATTGAAATGGTGATGATTCATATTGCATAAATTTGCTAAAATTATATGTAGAACAAACCAAATTACATGTGTTTAGAATATTGAAGAAGTGATACCATGTGCAGCAAGGGATAAACAAAACATATGAGCTCCTGTTTCCATGTGCTTCTTAACTCAGGAAACTTTGAATACCTTTTACGAAAAAAGCAAAATGAGCCCTGTAGCCCTAGGAACTGGATGTCAAGTCCACCTGCCACAATCACTTATCTTCTCACCAAATCTGTTAACATTTGATTCATTTAATTTCTTCATCTGGGAAATGAGAGTCAATATAAGTGATACTAAAAGGGATTTAATGTAAAATTAAAGAGTTAAGTAAGCATTCCTAGGGGAATTTTCACAGAAGGAGGAGGTACATTAGCTGTGTAATACTGTCTAGTGTGCTTCACTTGGTAACTGGAGCCTTTGCTCAAGGCATTCAGCCTTTTCTCACATGTCACCTCATATTTCAGATGTGGATAATTTTCCTGAAAGAGTTTATAGTGTATATAAAACAAATTAGATATCAAGAGAATATCACAGCTCATTAAGCACAGTAGCCACTCAATAAATTAGAATAATTATTCTTCTTTAAATTTTACTATGGGAAGAATTTAACAAGATAGACTATAGAGAAACCAACTTCCATGGTTACAAGTAAGTTATTGATAGAACTTCATTCTGAGTGTCAAACTAAGCAAATATAAGGCATAAGTAAGAAAACTACATAGCATATTGAAAAATATAAAATAATTTGGCAGAGAACAGTGAATGCTCAGCAGATGAAGATGTCATTTTAAATGGATTGATTAAGCTGGACTCAGTGAGGTGAAGTTTAGACAAAGTTTTGAAATAAGTGATAGAGTATACTACATGGATATTGATATAAGACAATGATAAACAGAGGGAAGAGTTGTGGGCTTTCAAGTTGGGTGTGTCATTATCAGTTTTGAAAAACCTCTTTTTGAATGGTTAGTCAAGGTATTCCAAATGACTCAAAAAATTAGATTGTAGATATTACCTCTGGGTGCCTCTCAGAGGTTGAATGCAGGACTCTAATTTTTCAAATTTGAGCTAACCTAAATTCTCCCTATATGTGATCTAGCTCCCATAGTTACAGAAAATATTAAGATAGCTGAAAATGAGGGAAAAAATTAAAAACCTTACTCAGATGTGACACTTGTGAACCACAGCAAAAACCGGCATGGAAAGATCCAACAAATGTTACTTGCATGTTGCTGGTAACCAAGTGCTCTCTAACTGTACTTAAGGCCCTCTCAATGGGAACGAAATCATTCCTGGTACCAACTAGAAACCTAGCCAACTTCTTGGCATAGTAAGTAAGGTCATGGAGCTTAAAAGAGACTCTACTACAACCATTTGCCTCGACCAGCATAATTCCTTAACTGTATTCTAAACATTTTGCTTACACTCACAGACAAGTGTAGTTGTCACCCTCATCAAAGAAGGTTCTTTCTATAGCAAAAGATGAATTAAAAAATAAAAATAAAAAATGCAGGACATGACTGCTTCTAAGAATAGGAAAGGAGGAAGTTAATGTAGATAAAAGGGAGAACATAACCAGTGGCAGAGGCATCTGTGAGAGTCCAGAGTGAACATGACTCTGAGCTGAGCCATGTGAGAAGTGTTGGGAGGGGAGAGGGAAGAGTCAGGAGACCAAAAGACCAGAAGGGTAAAAAGTAGACAAAAGGGGCTGGGCAACCAAACTGGTTGGATTATATAGGCAAGGGTAGCCCAGCCCATGGGCTGGGGAAGTTTAGGGTAAGGGGTGGGGTATGCTAGCCATATGCTGTAATAGGTAGGGACCAAGGAATGTTGGGAAAACCTGGTGACCAGGTTCACTTTGTTATGTTAAATAGGCATCTCATTTAGCCATTTGTTCTGGGTTTGAGACCTAACAAAAGACCATCACAGAAAACCATAGTTGGACACAATACAAAGGTAAATGAATTGTGATGCATCCAGTCAGCCCCAATGGATACATCTGTACCAGTTACTTCACCAATTCCTAAAGGATCATCACAAAAAGTAGGGGGTGGTAGAAAGATTATAAGAGCTAGAATATGAGAAGTTTGCTGTGTGGCTGCCTTTGTTTGAAATAGGTACATGAACAAGACCAATAGAACAATAATATTAATAGACATGGCACTGTTAAAGGGGATAAACTTCATGGGATCCCACCCATAGAAAAGACTGCAAACAACTAATGACTGCTAAGAAAGGGAGAATTAGTAGTTCCCAGGCATGGCGAATTAACCTCTGGGGGATGGTCCCCTGTTAATTCAAAGGGGTTAACAAGTTGTATTTATGTATTTGTGTATACTCACATATTTGAATATATGTATTTAAAGAAAATGAGGTTATCAATTTGGAGTAGGAGCCTGAGATGTGTTGGAGGGAGAGGATGGAGGTAGAAAAGGAAAGTAGAACTAAAGTAATTATATTTCAATTAAAAATGTAAAATTAATCAATTAATTATTTTTTTAAAATTGGGCATATTCAATATCCTTGTGTGGTCAGAAGTAATTATTATAAGGAGGTAAAAGAAATAAAGAATGCAGAGGCTTAATTATCGCAGCCATTCAGTAGTAAAAGAAAATGAAAGCAAAGAGAAGGAAAAAGTAAAGGAGAGAGAAGAGGGAAGGGAAGAAGGAAGGATAGGGTAAACAAAAAAAGAAAGAGGAGAGACGGAGGATGAAGAGAGAAAAGACAATTTAATTTATAACCCAAAAATGTATAAATATGGGAGGATAGAAAAAGAATTAAAGGAAAAGTCAGAGAAATGTAACAGATGGAAATGTCAGTCAAGGGACAGCCTTTAATGTTCAGAATCAGACCTGTAGGGCTTTCCAGGCAGTAGAAGGACCCGTGACTTTTGAAGAACAAAACAGTAAGTGGCAAGCCGAAAGACATGAGCTCACTTCATTTAAAAATAAAGTTAATTTTTAAAAATGAGAGAAACAAACAACAACAACAAAAACAGATAACAATACATTCAAAATTCCAAAGGAAAGAGGATCCCCAAGCTCATTGCTTTAGAAAAACATTTTTCATTATTTCAAAAATTACATGCTAATTCACACCTCTTCCTGTTCCAATGACTTCCTCTGTCAATGAATCTGACATCATTTATGACTTTATGCTGAAATTCTTACTTTTCTGGGGTGAGGTGTTTCACCCAGATTCTGGATAAAGGGTTCATCTCCTTTCTTATGTCCCCATAAGTTCCTGTCTCTTTAGTAATGCTTCATCACCACCTCAACTATCTCCAGAGTTGAGGGGAGAAATAAAAAATTTAAGTTGTTAAGTTGTTAGAATCTTTTATTTTAAAAATAACCCACACATAAATTGACACTGAAGAATACATTATAAGATCAGATCCATAATTAGGTGAAGATGATATATTTGAATTTAATTTAAGATAATATACACATAAGGCAAAGGCAAGGATAAAATCTGTGACTGTGGTCCCACAGTCAATAACCACACATAGATTCCCAAGTATATTGAGTATGGCTGGTGGGGCTCAGAAGTACTCTAAGAGTTTTGTGTGTGCAACAAACAACAACAAGTCAGTAGGGGGTTGCATGAAAATATCTCAATATTTTGTGTTGATTATATATTGAAATGACAATGTTTGGATTCAATGGAGCTAAAGTAGTACAATATTAAAATTATAATAGTTAAAATTGTCTGATAGATTTAGGGAGAAAAATCAAGTCATAAATGATGTCAGATTTATTGAAAGAGGAAGCCATGGGAACAGGAAGAGGTGTGAACAATATGAGTTCCAATGCAACTACACTGGAATCATGATGAAAACTGGCTGAGGTCAGAATGCGGAAACGTTGTGAATTTTACTAATAATAGCATATAAGAAAGGAAGGGGGAGCAAAATTAGCACATGAAAGTGCTAATTTTCTCTAATCAATGGGTATGCCTTAAGAAGAAACAGAGATTTTTAAAATAAAAGATTCTAACAACTTAGCAACTTAAATTTTATGTTTCTCTCCTTAACTCTAGAGATAGTCGAGGTGGTGATGAAGCATTACTAAAGAGACAGGAACTTATGAGGACATAAGAAAGGAGATGAACCCTTTATCCAGAATCTGGGTGAAACATCTCACCCCAGAAAAGTAAGAATTTCAGCATAATTAAGAACTTCATAAAATTTTTATCCCTTCATGGCCTTAAATTTTTAATTTTCTACTTTTCTCAAAGCAATATTGATAAAGGACTTATATGCACTAAGCCATTGCACAACTCTGGTCATTCATGGATTTACCTTGTCAGATTATAATTCTACCCAAACCTGCTCTGTAATATCATTTGTCAAAGAAAAAAGGGGGAAAATGTTTCTCAGCAATCTTTGGAGTTGTAACTTGAGAGTCATCTAATTAGTGTATACAACAAATGCTAAGGCAATCGAGACTCTCCCTTGTGGAGTCTATAGTCACATTTGGGTGTGTCTGACTTTCTGCCACTCTCCACTAGACAAAATTGGAGAAAATTACTCAGAAAGTTTACTAGAAGATAAACACAAAACATGAAAGAAAGAGCATCAGAAGACAAACCTGGAAGGGCCAATGCATGAAAAGAGTTGGGCCTTCTGGCATAATTCTGCACCCGTTATTCAACTTGGAGCTGTGCATTCCATGAACATGTACAGATATCTTTGCTGTCAGTATTTCCCTGAATGTCACTGGTTAATAACTCTAAATACTGTTCACATTGTGTTATGTATTCTTCATAACCTAAAGGTAATTTCAATATAGGATGTGATGTGTGATGGTCTTTCATAAAGCCTACACTAGTGTGTATGTGACTCAAACATTCTCATTCCTGGGTGTTCTTGCAGAGCACTGGAACAAATTCTCCAAATATACAGAGGTTAGAAAATATCAAAGAAGGAAATTATATTTGTGTAAAATACATATTTATATACTCAGATAAGTGTAGAAATGTAAATTTATGTATATGTATGTGTATATATCCAAGTAAAATTAATAATATCTGGTCCTATATTCAACTCTTTCAACAAGTATTTACTCAGAAGAATGGGAAAATGTTCTCACTAAAGTAGCTGTGGATAAGCTTCCACAGCAAAGACACAATTATCCAGAAAAAGACCCAGCATTATGCTGCTCAGTCAACTCCCAGTACAAGGGGATAATGCTCAAGTGTCTGGACGACAGCAGAAACCTAAGAATAAGAATACTATGGAAGAGTTTCATTACAATTCTGATGGAAAATTAATTCCTGCCAAAGAAAACTTAAATGCAGATAATCTATCATTATGCATCACAATAGAATAGATACTTTTAAACACACTTGCCTTCAAATGTATTCATTGGAAGTATGCAAGAAAGCATAGAGGTAAATAAACATGTATGGGACTGTAGAATAACATTAAGAAAGGGGAACAAAAATGGCAGTAAGAAAAACATAAGGCATACTAACGAATTCACATGTGTAATATATTTTAAGTAAGTCCTTTGAATGGCCTCTAAAGGTATAAAAAATTTTCAGTGCAAAATTAGTCCTTAAGAGGCCAATGCCCATATGTGATTCTATAAGAGGATGCTATCATACTGGGAGATCTGATTCTTGCATTGCATTTTTCATTGTTTGGATATTCTAATAGGCTGTGGTCCACTGTAAGTGCTACTAAATGTAGTACATTTTATTCTTTTAACAAAAAAATTAGCTATCTAAGTAATTGTAAAAAGATTGCTAGAAGTATGTTCAAAATAGTTATAAGTTTGAAATTTCTGAGAATTATTAAGAATACTCATTAATATTGTTACTGAATCTTAAAGAGTAGCATGCCATGGGTTTGAAAACACCGAGAAACTTGATTTTTGTTTTCACTCTGTTATAATTCGAAATTTTATCATTTTTGCTGGATAAATATATATGTTTTAAAAAGCAATAGAATATGTACTGCAATGACACAAAGAAAGTAAAACAGAGAAGACAGAAGATGCAAAGGATACAACAGCAGATCCAATCAAATAAAAAGAATTAGTTGCTTCAAATTATAATGAAAGAGGGTCCCGAAACTGACTGTGAGCCTCTCCCATATGTAAGAGAAGCATTCAGCAGAATAAAAGCCTGCAGAAGTGGGTGCTTCTCAGTATAAGTAGGCATACTGTGTTGTTCATGAGAGCAGAAGTTCTGGGGTTGATTTTGTTGACAATAAAATAGTATCTAAAAGTAAATTAAAGAAACCACGGTGGTTTATTAAATCAGTGAATGTGAGTAAATAGAAAGCCAGTGTAATCCAGTAGCTGTGGCTTGAATATGGATCCTCCACACTTCACACTGGAATGTAATCCTCATGGCATCAATATTAAGCTGAGCTTGGCAGTAGGTGAAAAGCAGAAGCCTGGCTCTCAGTAGATACGGCTCACACTTCAGTTTCAGAATGCCTATGGTCCATAGCTGTGATGAAATGAGGATATGCTAAACTTCAAGTATCAAATTAAGAATCACAGTAGGTTAAGCACATAGTAACATAGTTGTGAATAAGTATATGGTTATTTTATATATAATACCTCTATATGATCAACTGTACATGATGATAAAAGGAAGCATATGCTTATTTGTTGGAGTGAGTAGGGAAGAGAATGTTGGAAGCAGAATTTGAGAGTTCAATCCTCAATTTCTCTAGCAAAAATTAACAGCTTTCACTAAAAAAATAAAAGTTCATGACATGTTGCATGAGCACATCACATTTAATACAAAAAGCTGAAACTTTTTGTGTCTGAGTGTGATTGTATATTATTTGTATGAGTCTGTGCATGTGTGTGTGTTTGTGTGTGTATTTTCATATGTATGTATCTTAGTATGTGTATGTGTGTCTGTATTTGTGTGTTTGTGAATATCAGTGTCGCTGTATGTGTCTATGTGTATATCAATGTATAAACCAGTTTTTGTCTGATGCAGGTATTCAGAATAAGTATTGGCAAGACATGCAAAGGGATCTTGACTTTACAAAGGATATATAGAGAGTGAAAATAACTACTGCTTGTTGAACATCCTGCTGTAAAATTGATCAAGTAAATGAAGAGATAGGGTGCCACTGAGGCAGAGAGATCAGGACTTGGCAGCAGACAATATGAGGAAGATGAAATATAATCACTGGCTCTCTCCGCAGTCTGCTCCTTGAAACGCCTGCCTTTGCTGCCTGATAAGGAGTCTTCCTTGAGCATGTGATACCCACCCAAGCAAACTGAATGTCTCCACAGTGGCCATAGCTGACTGCTACTATAAAACATTCTGATTCCCAAGGATCCACAATGTATTTTATTCTTAACTGTAACTTACTCCCAACAATGCTCCTGCTTCCATTGTAAGGCTGTCAGTCAACTCTCCAGGTAGACTCTGCTATTATCTACTCTGTCTCCTGACTTCAATTCTTTTATCTTTATAACTGCTGTTACTATTTAACAGTATACTCACGGCCAGAATAATGGTTTTCATTTCAAAGTGCATGTAGAAAAAAGGAACATTTAAATGTACATAAAATATTGGAAAATTATAAACCTAAAATAAATGAAAATTCTGCTCTCTGGCAGAGCTGACAGAAGATGGTAGTATGAGGAGTAATTTTTATGTGCACAAGAGGAAACCTTTACTCAGAAGTAGCCTTGATTTCATTATCATATTAGCAATAGAATGTGCACCCCTGCATGGAGACTTCAATGGGTACGTGGCATGTGATGTCTAAGGAAGGATGATATGATACTGTGCCAGCATTACCTTTGCCCTCCTCTGAAAGTAACGCTGAAGTCAGAGGGCTGCACCCTGGTAGAGAGAGGTGTAATAAAGAAGGGCATCCCTATGACCAGAAAGGTTGAGGTGGCTTTTTTACCATCTCTTTCTGAGGATCCTTTTTGATGTTCACTAGCTGGAGTTCCAGCAACATACACAGGGCTCCATGAGTGTATGACAGCTGAGTTATATCTTCAGTGTCCTCTGGAGTGATTTCTCTTCATTCTTAATGCAGTATTTGCCTTTCAGTAAATTGGGCAAGAGATCCCTGAATTTATTCAAGTGACAGTTTTCAATGGACTCATGAAGATGTCTACTATGTCTATGTCTCAGTTAGACACACCATCCCTATCCTCCAAAATGACCAAAAGTGTATCACCTTTTTTTTCATGGCATTGATGTATGAAACAAGGAAATAAGAACCTTTCACCAAGCAGATAAAAATCTCATTTTCAGAAAAATTAAACATTTTATGAATTCATAATAGGAGGTTATGTCAAGACAGAGTAGTCTTTTCTTAGTCTGAAATGACTGTTGAAGGTAATGATGACCTGACTGTTTTGTGTGCTGCCTTGCGTTGCTAAGGGAGAAGTAAGCAATAATCTGTTTATGATGTTATCACTTGAAAGCCGTTCATCTTCTATGCACTAACCCCTGAAATAAATAGAGCAGGACGTATGAGACTCTAAAGTACAGATTATTCAGCCAAAACAGAGAAATGTTGGGCAAATTACTTAAAGTCAGCACTGCTGTAGGTGAACTTAGATGTGCACAATGTTTAGAAACACTGGGTCAGCCTGGCAACAGTATTATAAACTGAAGGGCTTTGATACTATAAGAGTCATACTTCGCAAAACACATATTTGGGAACAAAAAAATGTTTTAAACATTTAGTAGTATTATTCAATTCAATTCTAACACAAATTTACAGTGTAAAAACATGAGGTTGTGCAATAATTCCATGAAAATAATAAATAGGTGAATTTTACATCTATATTTTTCTAGATGTATAAATTTTAGTACTTTATCTTAAATGAGTTATTTTTAAAGAAAACAACATTAGTTACTCAAATTAGTACTATATGACTCAAATTAGAACAAGAATGTGAAGAGTTACTTATATAGTTGACTTATACAGTATTCAAAACCTGCTTAGGTTTATTGGAAATATTGTTTTATTTATTTTTATTTTATGTGTATGAGTGTTTCACCTGCATGCTTATATGTGTACCATAGATATGCAGTGCCCTTGGGGGGGGCAGTAGAGGCCACTAGATTCCCTTAAACTCCATTGAAAGAAAATTTTGAGCCACTGGGTGGGCTCTGGAAAGAAAAGCCAGGTCTGCTGCAAGAATACCAAGTGCTAATTGCTAAGACATCTGTCTTATGTTTTTTGGGAGAAGGCAGATTTGTTGATAATCTAAGTTCCATTTAAACTGATGGGCTAAAATATTAGAAACAATAATGATAGAGCAAAGGATGAATAGTATTCCAAAATTCTGGTCAAAGGACAATATGTGTTGTGAGGATCAAGACAGGTTATACTCCAATAACAGAAAGGGAGGCGGGATTTACAATCATGTCCAAGAGAGTCTTTGGTGTGTGTATATCAATTCAGATACAATTTTAACATGAGTGAGTTTCCATACTAGAATTTGACACACTGCACACTTAGGATGTGCATTATATTCTATATAAGTATACTTTTTTAAATGGCCAGAAATTATGTATCTATGATGATTTATCCCTATGTCCTCTGTAAAAGCCCCTTGATGCTTATTTTTATTATTTTCTTTTCCCTTTTTATTGAAATTAGATTCTTTTCTCATACAATATATCCTGATGTCAGCTTCCCTTCCCTATACTTCTCACAGTTCCTCTACACCTCCCCTCGAATCCAGATCTTCTCCCTTTCTTTCTCTCATTAGAAAGGAACATGTTTCTAAGGATAACAACAAAACATAACACCAAATACGTTAAGATAAAACAAAAAACATTACATCGAAGTTGGACAAGCAAACCAACAGAAGGAAAGCAGACCAAGAGAAGGCATAAGAATCAGAGACCGATTAATTTATACTCAGAAGCCTCGTTAAAATACTAAGCTGAAAGCTATAATATATAAGCAGAGGACCTGGTTCAGACCTATGTAGGCACTGTGTTGCTGCTTCAGGTTTCCACCATTCCCTCTGGTTCTTATATTCATTCTACTCCCTCTTGCTTGGAGTCCCATGAGCTCTTATGGGAGGGATTTGATGAAGACATCAGATTTAGAGACGTGTGTGTGTGTGTGTGTGTGTGGTAAATGGCTGTGGTATCTGCATTTGCTCCCATTTGTTGAAGGAGGGAGCTTGTCTGCTGATGGCTAAATGAGGCACTTTCAGTAATTTTACAACATTTATCTGTCTGTCTGTCTATCTATCTATCTATCTATCTCTATCTATCTATCTATCTATCTATCAATCTATCATCTGTTTATTTATTTAAAGACCCATAGTAATTTGTTTTATCCTAGGTTTCTAGGCTATCTAGCCTCTGGTTCTTGGACATTTAAGTAGCACAGGGTATAGGTTCCATTTTGTGCAGTGGGATTTAAGCCAAACCAGACTTTGGCTGGTTATTACCAAAAGAATTATGCCACCATTGCCATAGCATATTTTGCAGGCAGAACAACTTTGTAGATCAAATGTGGTATGACTGTTTTGGTATATCCATTACACTTTTTGTAGTCTGCAGAGCACCCTTCCATACCAAAGACATTAGAACATAGGGGTAAAGGTTCTATGTAAGCATTAGCTTGACTTCTCTATGTTCAATGAGTCATATGGGTATTATCTTCAGCAACCAGGCCATGCTCTTATTAGGTGGAGAGCAAATTGTACTCTTGTGTACGTAGTTGTGTTGTTGTTGTTTGATTTGTGTTTTACTCTTTGGGGACCCTACTCTCCAACTCCTGAATAAATGCATGAAGATTTATTCTTATAAATACCTGGTCTTAGCTTGGCTTGTTTTTAGCCAGTTTTTCTAACTTAAATCATCGCATTTCTCTTTAACTACATTTTGCCTGTGGACTTTTCACCCTTCTTCATTCTGTGTATCTTTCTTTCCTTCTTAGTCTTTGGCTGGCTGTGTAGCTATGTGGCTAGTCCCTGGTATCCTCCTTTCCTCTTTTACTTGCTCCTATTCTCCTTCTCCCTTTTTCCTAGATTTCTTCTCCTATATATTCTCTCTGCATGCCAGCCCCACCTATCTTTTCTCCTGCCTACCTATTGGACATCCAGCTCTTTATTAGACCAGTAAGGTGTTTTAGACAAGCAAAGTAACACAGCTTTACAGAGTTAAACAAATGTCACATAAAACAATGGGACATGTCTTTGCATCATAACAGTATAAACAAATGTAACACATCTTAAACTAATATTCCATAACAGTCTGTATTATTCAAAAATTTCCAAGGGACCTCTTTGGCCAGCAACTCAATTGGATGTAACCCAGTCCTGGTACTGAGAAATTAATTTTATGACAAGAGATGGCCAGTTGGGACTTATTCCCCATTATTTGTAGATTTCATTAGGATTGCCTTGGTGTATTTAGGTAGTTTCCACTACAGTAGAATTCCATACCACCCCTCGAATTTAATTCTAGCTGCCTCTACCTGTATTCCCTTCCTCAACCATGTCTCCACTCAGTCTCCTCACTTGAGCCTTCCATTCTCACCAGCCCTTACATAAAATCAATTTGACTTCATCATTCTAAGGAAATCCATATGTCCTCATATACCTGTTATCTCTGGGTTTATGGAGTCTATCTTGTTCATCATTTACTTAACAGTTAATATCCACATATAAGTGAAGGAATACCATATTTATCTTTCTGGGTCTGGGTTGTCTAACTCAGGATGGTTATTTACTACTTCCATCTATTTGTCTGGAAATTTTATTATGTCATTTTTAAAAATAGTTCAGCAATATATTCCATTGTATAAATATACAAATTTTCTTCATCCATTCCTTTGTTGAGGGATATCTAAGTTGTTTCTAGTCTTTGGCTATTATGAATAGAGCAGGAATAAACATGGTTGAACATGTGTCTTTGTGGTAGGATGAAGGTTCCTCTGTGTATATGCTCAAGAGTAGTATATCTTGATCTTAAGGAAGAACAATTCCCATCTTCCCAAGGAACCATCATACTGGTTTTCATAATGGCTGTACAAGTTTGAACTCCTACAAACAATGGATGAGTGTTGCCCTTATTCTACAACCTGAACATCATGAGCTGTCATGTGTATTATTGATCTTATCCATTCTGACAGGCATAAGATTGAATCTCAATGTAGTTTTTTTTTTTGGTTTTGTTTTGTTTGTTTGTTTGTTTGTTTTTTTGCATTTCCCTCTTGGCTAAGAATGTTGAATATTTCTTTAAGTGTTCATTGGCCACTTGAGTTTTCTCTATTGAGAATTCTCTGTTTAGATCTTGTCTTAATAATGGCTTCTATTGCTGTGAAGAGATACCATGACCACAGCAACATTTAATGGAGGTGACTTACAATTTGATATAAAATGTCAGGTGTTCATATTTGGATTTACATCTGGGTCTTTGATTTGATTCTATTGATCACCCCATCTGCTTTTATGCCAATATCATGCAGATTTTATTACTACAGTTCTGTAGTACAGCTTGAAATTGAGGATGGTGATATCTCCAGAAGTTCCTTTATTGTACAGGATTGTTTTAGCTATTCTTTCTTGGCTTTTTGTTTTTTCATATGAAGTTGAGTATTTTTCCTTCAAGCTCTGTAAAGATCGTTTTGGATCAATCCATGAGCATGAGAAATCTTTCCATCTTCTGATATCTTCTCCATTTTCTTTTTTCAAAGACTGGAAGTTCTTGTCATACAGATCTTTCACATGCTTGATTAGAGATATATCAATATATTTTACATTATTTGTGGCTATTATGAAGGGTATTGTTTCCTATTTCATTCTCAGCCTATTTATCATGTGTATATAGAAAGGCTGCTGATATTTTTCAGTTTTTTTTTATCCAGCTAGTTTGCTGAAGGTTTTTTTTTTTTATCAGTTTTAGAAGTTTCCCAGGGAAAATTTTTCATGTCATAAATTCATAGTATCACATCATCTTGAAATAAAAATACTTTGACTTTTTCCTTTTCAACTTGTAACATCTTGATCTCAGTTTTCTTAATGCTCTAGCTAAGACTTCAAGTAATATATTGAATAGATATGGAGTAGACAACCCTGTATTGTTCCTGATTTTAGTGGAATTGCTTAAAGTTTCTCTCCATTTAGGTTGGTGTTGACTATAGACTTGCTGTAAATTGCCCTTATTTTGTATATATATATGTTTTGTTGTTGTTGTTGTTGTTGTTTTTGAGACAGGGTTCTCTGTGTAGTTTTGGTGCCTGTCCTGGATCTTGCTCTCTAGAGCAGGCTGGCCTTGAACTCATAAAGATTTACCTGGCTCTGCCTCCCAAGTGCTGGGATTAAAGGCCCATGCCACCACCACGTAGCCTCCTTATTATATTTAAGTATGCCCCTTTTATCCAGAGTTTCTTCAGGACTTTTGTCATGAAGAGGTGATGGATTTGTCAAAGGCCTTTTTTTCTTCTGATGAGATAACTATCTGTTTGTTTTTATTTTTCAATTTTTTTTAATTTGGTGGATTACATTTATTAATTTTCGTAATTGAACCATCCCTCTATCTCTGAGATGAAGCCTATCTGGCCATGGTGGATGTTCTTTTTCATGTATTCTGGGGTTTGGTAAGGTAGTAATTTATTGAGTAATTTTGCCTACTAGATATTGGTTTGTAATTCTCTTTCTTTCCTGGAACTTTATGTAATTTGGTTATAAGAGTAACTGTGGTATCATAAAATGAATTAGACAATGATTTTTTTCTGTTTCTTTTTCTTTCTTTTTTTTTGATTAATTTGAGGAGTATTGATGCTAAGTAATCTTTAAATGTTTGGTAGAACTTTGCACTTAAACAATCAGGCCCTGTCCTGTTTTGGGTTGGGAGATTTTTAATGACTGCTTCTATTTCACAAGGGGTTATATCTCTGCTTAAATTG
Source organism: Peromyscus nudipes (assembly GCA_902168325.1). NCBI lineage: Eukaryota > Metazoa > Chordata > Mammalia > Rodentia > Cricetidae > Peromyscus > Peromyscus nudipes. The sequence goes on from CABHPH010162540.1 coordinate 59,236, forward strand.
GTTATCTGATCCTGACTTAACTTTGTTAAGTGGTACCTATTGAGAAAATTATCTATTTCTTTTAGCTTTTCCAATTTAGTGGAGTACAGGTTTTTAAAGCAAATCCTTTTGAGTCTCTGGATTTCCTGAGTGTTTGGTGTTAGGTTTCTCTTTCATTTCTTATTTTGGTAACTTGAATATTCTCTGCCCTTTGGTTAATATGGATAAGAGTTTATCTATCATAATGTTTTCCTCCATGAACCAACTCTTTCTTCCATTGATTCTTCATATTCTCTTTGTTTCTATTTTATTAATTTGAGCTCTGAGTTTGATTATTTTTTCCTCTCTACTTTTGAGTATAATTTCTTTTCTTTTTATTCTAGAGTTTCCAGGTGTGCTGTGAAGTTGCTAGTATGAAATCTCTCCAGTTTCTTTTCTGTTTTTAATGTAGGCACTTAGTGCTGTGAACTTGCCTCCTAGAACCATTTTGATTGTGGTCAATACTTTTGGGTATGTTGTTTATTCATTTTCAATGAATTCTAGAAAGTCTTTAATTTTTTTATTTATGTATTAACCTATTTTTCATTCAGTAGAGAGTTGTGCAGTTTCCATGAGTCTGTAAGCTTTCTGATATTGTTGATATCTGCTGTGGATGATTGATTGATAAATAAACCATTGATTGGCCAGTAGCCAGGCAGGAAGTATAGGCGGGACAAAAAGAGAGGAGTAATCTGGGGAGTGGAAGGCTGAGGGGAGGAGACACCAGCCTGTTGTCCAGGGAGCAGCATGTAAAGGCATCAGATAAAGCCAAGGAACATGTGGCAACATATAGATTCACAGAAATGGGCTGAGTTTAAGTGTAAGAACTAGACAGTGGTAGGCCTGAGCTAATGGCCAAGCAGTTTAATTAATATGAGCTTCTGAGTGATTATTTTATAAGTGGTTGTGGGGTCCATGGGGCTGGGCAGGACTGGAGAAAACTCCAGCTACAGCTATCCAACTTTAATCAGTAGTGGTCTGGTAGGAAACAGGGAATCATTTCAATTTCCTTGCACCTATTGAGATTTACTTTGTATCTAAGTATGTGGTCAGTTTTGAAGATAGTTCCAAGAGGCACAGAGAAGAAGGTATATTCTTTTGTGTTTTATGTTTTTGTGAAATGTTCTGTAAATATCTGTTAACTCAACTAATAAATACTTCTTGGGCAGTGAGTTTGCATGTTTGGAATAGAGTAGCAAACGCTAAGTAGTAGCTTCTCTTACTGTAGTCTAGCACTCTTTCTTTTTCCACCCTACTACAGATTCATTTAATTGATTGGTTTGTAGTGTGTTCTGAAATCTGTTTCGCAATCGTCTCTTTTCTGCTATGCTTTCCTGAAAATTTTTAGAGTTTCTATTGGCATTTCTTCTCCATCATATAGTCAATGTTTGGAACACAATTTCAAAATCCTTATTGGATTTTTAGGTGGAAATGCATAATTTGGAATACATACATTCAGATATTGATTACATAAAACATAACTTTAAATTTTACTTTAATATAGTGCTTTGTATTCTAACTATGTGTTATAATTTTAGTTAAATTTATATTTAATTGCATATTAGTGTTTTCTGCTAGTATAGAGAAAGCATATTCGCCATTAGGAAGCTTAGGTTGTAAGCTACTACCTTATTCAATTTCCATTAAATTTTATTATTGCATTATTCTTATAATTTTTTTCATTGTTAACTATTTATCTTGATTTGTCATATTTAATCTGCCAAAGGTTTTAAGAAGTAGTAAGATATTGTTTATATGTGTATAGTACATTAGTTAAATTAATTAGACCCCTTAAGATTCAAAGTAATGTAGACTTTGTAAACAATTTCTTATAAAATCTAAATTGTTGGCCGAGCGGTGGTGGTGCAGGCCTTTAATCCCACACTCAAGAGGCAGAGCCAGGCAGAACTCTGTGAGATAGAGGTCAGCCTGGCCTACAGAACAAGATCCAAGACAGGAACCAAAACTACACAGAGAAACCCTGTCTTGAAAAACCAAAAAAAAAATTCTAATTTTTTTATTTTATGCTAACTTTATTTAATATGCCTGCTGTTATTTATCAAATTCTTTCTCTACAAATATTGATAAAATGGTGCTGTTTTCTTTTTATATAGAGTGCATCATATTAAGAAGGAGTTTAATCCACTCATAAACTAGACTTTTACAGAATAATTCAACATAGATAGTCCTATAAAATGTATATTTTCATATGTAACTATATACACTATCACATTTTCCTTATTGGCTTTATAATAGATTTCAACTTGCAAGTCCTACTTTCTTGTGAAATAAATTTAAGGGTTGTCCTTTTCTGGGGCGAGGCATGTGTTAAGAATATTGAACTTTATATCCAGTATCCACTCATGAGTGAGTACATACAATGTTTGTCTTTCTGAGTCAGGGTTACCTCCCTGAGGATGATATTTTATTGTTCCATCCATTTGGCTCCAAATTTCATGATACCATTATTATTCTTTCATGAAATTTACTAGATTAAATTTTTATGTTACTAGTTGGACTTGATTTATTTATCTGTTCTAATTATATGAAAATTTACAGATTTCTAAAAAAATAATCTTTTTCTTTCATTTTCACTATAAATTTTAAGCACTAATTCCTTGATCAAATTTTACTTATTCCTATGTTCCTTGTGGAAATACTTCTTTTAGGAAGTATTTTAATCATAGTCCTATCTAGTTTCTCCCACATCCTTCCCCCTACTCTCTACTGACTCATACTTGTGTTTTTAAGTTTTTGTTTAATTTTAAGCCATCTAATCCCTTCATGGTGCCTATATAACCTTGAATGTGTAGTTATGCACTAAACATGGAGGAATCTTTATGAATACTGACTTCTTTCATCCAGACTCTGTTAATCACCCCTCAGCTAGCAGTGGGATCCCAGGGCCATGTCTTCTCTCTATGTTGGGTTTTGTCTGGCTTGAAGTTGTATATACGAGCTGTCACAGCCATCGTAAGGCCATGGGTGCAGCTGCCCTTTTGTGTCCAGAAAACAGAGCTTCTTTATAATCATCCACTGCATCTTGCTCTTACAGTCTTTCCGCACCCTCTTCACAGTGGTTCGTGATGCTTGGGAGAAGGGGATGTAATATGGGTGTCTTATTCAGGGCTAACCACTTTGTAGTTTCCTGTTCTCCACACTCTGATCAGTTGTGGCTCTCTGTGTTAATCACCGTCTACTGCAGAAATAAACTTCTCTGATGAGTGTTGACCATTGTAATATTCCATGGTCATAATGGTAAGTCATTAGGAGTTGATTAAATATATGTCCAGATAGCACAGTAACAGTAGTAGGTTCTCCCTTTGGGTCTCTGAAATGTGTAGGGACAGATTCTTGACCCCAATAATGGTGCCAAGTATGGGCTATATCTCAGGCAACATCCTTAAAATCCAATCACCCTGTAATATTCCTACCCTTATTGAGTCAATGGGTATATCTTATCAGGTTGTTCAGATTATAATTCACAGGGCTAACAAACAGGTAACATTGATGATTATTTTTCTTCTGGCACTTGAAAATACATAGCATAATGTTTTTAAATGTCCCTAATATATAACATTATTTAATAATATGCAAAGTATTATATCTCTCTCAGTAAATAGTGAGTTTATTGTTTTATATATCAAAATTTTAAAAAATTTATCGGAGAATTTTCTGAATTAAAAGATGTCTAAGTTCCTTATGACAATTATCTTTTTAAAAAAAATCTCACACTGTCATACACATCAGAGGGTCTAGTTCAGTCCCACTAGATCTGTTTGGGGCCCCCTGACAATGGGACCGGGACTTATCCTGTGTGTATGAAATACCTTTTTGGAGCACATTCCCTAGGGTGGGATACTTTGCTCAGCTTTGGCATGGGGGGAGGGGCTTGGTCCTGCCTCATCTTATTATGCCAGACTTTGTTGACTCCCCAAGGGAGGCCTTACCCTCTCTGAGGAGTAGATGGGGGGCAGGATGGAAGAAGGTGGGGGAAATGGGAGAAGGAGAGGGAGGGGCAACTGGGATTGGTATGTAAAATGAGAAAAACATGTGTTTTTAAAATAAAAAAATCCTCACGCTTGTAAATAATTTTTCTTTTTAGTTGCTATATTCATTGTTGCATAAGGATTTGTTCATCAGTGTTTTAGCTTAAACGTCTGTCATGCCTCATACAAATATTGTTGTGAATGTTGTTTTTTGGACTTTCATGCTACCCTTTCCATTTCTTTAATATGCCATGCATTATTGCTATAACAGTTTAAGCTACTTTGTTGATTGAAATATTGCTTGTAAATGGCATATAACTGTGTTTTGAAATAAACACCATCTAATGACATTTGACTTTGAGTTATGGAATTAAAATTGACTCTGTCAGTGTAATATGTGAAACTCTGCTAATTATATGTACTTGGTCTTCATTTTATGTAATTATTTCCTTATCACACACTTTTAACTTTTAGTTGGGTCAACCAGCTATTAACGCCTTTTTTCATTTTTCTTGAACAGCTAGATAGACTTACCTACCAATGCATCTAGTCTCCTTGACTAAGTCAATGATAGCTGATAAAATATATTTGTATATATTTTTATCAGACTTGATTTATTCCCTTGTTCTAATTTGGGGGATCTTCATAATAATTTAGAAATTTCTATTGAATGTTTGGGCACATTTGCATGTGTTTGTGTGTATGTGTGCCGGTGTCTGTATATTTGTGTACGGATATTTGAATGTGTGTATGTATGTGCGTGTGTGTTCAGGTACACATGTCTATGTATTTGTGAATGGAGGACACAGGACAGCATCAGGCATCATCTTCAGAGAAGCCATCCACATATTTGAAATAAGGTTACTCACTTGCCTGGATGTTACCAATGAACCTAGACGGATTTACAAGAACCCCTCCTCCCAGCTCCTCTTGCTTTAGACTTTCAGTGTGGGAATTAAAGCTTTCACCATCACACCCTGGATTTTGTATAATTTTGGGGGATCACACTCATGGTTGCAAGGCAAGCATTTTAGTGAATAGACTGTCCCCCATGATTTGATTTTCAAATATCAAAGAAATAATCATTTCCTCCTATATTATTTTAAATAAACTTCAAGTTTCCTCAATAATTCCCTTCCTTTAACACTTACTTCCTCCATTTATGAGCTCAGAATCAACTTCAGTTTTCTGTACAGTTACATGATAACATAATACTGGCCTCCAAAAGTTAGTTTTTTCCCTAAATTTCTTTCCTTTCTCAAGAAAACTCTTATTTATTCTCCCTTCTCCTCCCCCTTTCTGACTTACCTGAGAAAAGAGTCTCAAAGTTTTCTATTGAGTCTCTTCTCTTTGACTGTTTCCTAAGTGTCACTGAGAATACTTGAATTAGTAATTATGGAAGAGTGCCATGGCCATTAAAATATCAATTTAAGGGGTTGGGGATTTAGCTCAGTGGTAGAGCACTTGCCTAGCAAGCACAAGGCCTTGGGTTCGGTCCCCAGCTCCGATAAAAAAAATATATATATCAATTTAAGATTTATATTACTCACTTCCAATAAATTCGCATATTTTCTGCACAAGTATATGTGCACAGACACACACATCATTTATCTTTGCCTAACTTACAGAGTCTGTGTATTTTATTTTATTTTACAATACCATTCACTTCTACATATCAGCCACAGATTCCCTTGTTCTCCCCCCTCCCGCCCCCTTCCCCTTCCCCCCAGGCCACCCCCCATCCCCACCTCCTCCAGGGCAAAGCCTCCCCCAAGGACTGAGATCAACCTGGTAGACTCAGTTCAGGCAGGGCCAGTCCCTTCCTCCCAGGTCGAGCCAAGTGACCCTGCATAAGCCCCAGGTTTCAAACAGCCAACTCATGCAGTGAGCACAGGACCTGGTCCCACTGTCTGGATGCCTCCCAAACAGATAAAGTCAATCTACTGTCTCACTCATTCACAGGACCTGATCCAGTTGGGGGCCCCTCAGCCATTGGTTCATAGTTCATGTGTTTCCATTCATTTGGCTATTTGTCCCTGTGTTTTATCCAACCTTGGTCTCAACAATTCTCGCTCATATAGACCCTCCTCTTTCTCGCTAATTGGACTCCGGGAGCTCCACCTGGGACCTAGCTGTGGATGTCTGCTTCCAGATCCCTCAGTCATTGGATGGGGTTTCTAGCACGACAATTAGGGTGTTTGGCCATCCCATCACCAGAGTGGGTGAGTTCAGGCTGTCTCTCGACCATTGCCAGCAGTCTATTGTGGGGGTATCTTTGTGGATTTCTGTGGGCCTCTCTAGCACTTTGCTTCTTCCTATTCTCATGTGGTCTTCATTTATCATGGTCTCCTATTCCTTGTTCTCCCTCTCTGTTCTTGATCCAGCTGGGGTCTCCTGCTCCCCCCAAGCTCTCTTTCCCTTGACCCTCGCTGTAGCTAGTGTTTTCCTGCCGTGCCCACAGTCAGGACAAATCTCCGCCACCCGCCAGTCTCCAGCTCCCAAGTCCCGCCAGTCTCCGAGCCCACTTATAAAATAAACACACAGACGCTTACATTATTTAAACTGCTTGGCCATTAGCTCAGGCCTATCATTGTCTAGCTCTTACTCTTATATTTAGCCCATTTCTATTAATCTCTACTTTGCCACGTGGCTCGTGGGTTACCGGTACCTTACATCTTCCTTCTCCTGGCCGCGGCTCCAGCCAGTCTCCCCTCTACCTTCCTGTTCCCTCAATTCTCCTCTCTGTTAGTCCCGCCTATACTTCCTGTCTGGCTACCGGCCAATCAGCGCTTTATTGATACAGAGTGATATCCACAGCACCTCGCCCTTCATTTCCCCCACTTATGTCCAGGCTGTTCATAAGACACAGGGATCGCCCAATGACAGAGAAATGGATGAATCTGTGTATTGTTATTGGGAGGTGAGAGTCCTTTCCCATAAGTCATTGTATGTAAGTATATAAACAATATGCTGGAGCTCTCTTCAGTCACAATACAAGTATAGAATAATGCGCTCTAATATTAGTTTCATGAATTTATTTCCAGGAGAAAATTCTTAAGAATAATAACTGTTTTTGTTTCTGTTAAGTCTGAAAAGCGATCTGGTTTATAACTTCATACTTGAATGCCTTCCCACATCAGTGGATTTTTCAAGATGATTGTCTATTTTCCCGTTTTATCTCATGGATCTCTCTTCTGTCTTTTTTGAATTGACTAAGGCGATAGCTGCCTCAAGCATTATAGCAAACAAAGTGTTGACCATCTCTTGTATTTAAAGTACCTGCAGAAAAAGAATTTGTACTAATGAGGTCACCAGTGTCCCTCTCTGCTGTTCCTGTAGCAGAGATGGGGTATATTATTGATTTCTCTTTAGCCCTCCTTTATTGTCTGGTAGCAAGGGAAATTAAGCTCTTTCACACGACAGTGGTATCCCATCCCCTCCATCAAACCTCAAGACCTTTGAAAGTGAACCCTTAGGGAATTTTAAGTTTCAGGATAATAAGCTACATAATTGGTCCTCAGACGTTCTTCTGTCACACAGCCAAGTAGATTTCCTCTGATTTTTCTGGTCAAAAAAAAAATGCTTACATTAAGTTTCCCATTATCTCTGCTAAGTGTTGGACACAGTATGAGCATCCAGGTTAGGGATGGTTGACAGAGCACATCTGAAACAACAGGCTATCACAATTTTATGGTACCTTTCGCTTAAGACTCTCATTGGGAAATTTCAATATTATCTTATATCGTCACAATCTTTTGGAAATTCATCATGACATTTTGCAAAATGTCCTTCTCTCCTTTCTGTTTTCCTTCATCTCATATCTCTCTCTCTCTACTTCCTACTTGAGGATTTCTACAATTCTAAACAAGCCATACTTCTACCTTTTAATAACCTTCTCTTCTATACAATCCCGTGCACCATCCGATCATTGGCTGTATTCCAAACAGCCATTTCCTCATTTTGTCTATGTGCTCTTTCCTTCAGCATGGACTTCATGCATGTCACCTTCCAAATTTTACTCTTCTTTCTTTGTTCTTCTCAAACTAAATTTATTTATCTTGCTATTTCCTCATGCCTTATATTTTTTCAGACTTGAAAAACCAATTATATATAGTTTTGAATCTCATTGAATCTTAATACCTTTGCCAAATACATGAGTATGCATATGTGCATATATCATATGTGTTTTCCTTCCTCAATTGGACTGTGAATCCCTAGACAGTTTGAATTGTGATTTATCCCATTTCTATATTGAGACATTATCTAACATAGTTAGGCACACTTCTGCTACTCACATATTCATCTGATTTTAATGTAAAGAGACACAGTGCTTATACCTCTGAAACTGTGACTCACACATCCTAATCCAGCCAGTGATTCTGTGAGGGTAATATATTTAGGCAAAAATGACTTCAACTAACCACCCTGTATCAATATTACTGTCCCTTCCGTGATTTCCACCCCTAACTTGCTGTCCCAAGTTCCAATAGTTTCTATTCAGTACTGTCAAAATGTCCAGGAATGCAGGGGCACATTCAGAAATGTTGTGAAATGCAGCCACACCATGTTTAACAAACAACATAACAAAGGCATCTGTCACAACGCATCGCCTTCTGTTCCTGGGAGACTTCTGCCAGCACAGTGGCATGCTCACTGCTTTTTCTCTTCCTCTCTGCTCATTCTCTCTAATTACATGTGGCATTCTCTTTCCATCACACCATGAAAAGGGCCCTCATTTTGGCAGGGAAATGGGGAAGATTGGCTAGGGAATAAATCATGCCACAAGCAACATTTCCTTCTCAGATAGAGCTATTGAGCCAGGTCACCTTTATGAATTGATTTACAGGGATTGAAAGACCCACATAAGCTTCTCTGACTGACAGGAAAGCAAAAACAAAAATAAAAAAAAACATCTCTATTTTTGCACTCTGGTCATTAAACCCTGAATTCTTAGAGCTACGTGCTGTATCCTTATCATGTGATTATTTCCTCTTTTTGTATCTACACTCTGTTCTTCATTTTTCACAAACAGTGCTGATTGTAACCTGCATTTCATGGCTCCTTTACACCCCGAGTTTATGTGACTTCACCCCATGGAATATAAACTCAGGTGTAACCACACTGATAATAGAAGCCTCTTAGATTTTGGACTTATGGTCTAGTGGGAACTGTGCCAAATGGTTTTATGCATTTATCTCATGTAATGTTCATAGTGATCTTTATATGATATGTCATTGTTTTTCCCATCTGTTATAAGGAAAATGAAAAAAATTTAAAAGATGAGAAATAAAGTAAATAAAAATAAACTGCACACCTAACGACTGGTGCCAGGGATGCAATTTATTGCAGCAGTTATTAACAAACAAACAAACAAATATGTAATTACTTGTCACTCTTCCTTTATAAAATCTGTAGGTCCGTCTTTCAAAGGTGGTAAATTAATGAAACCTGAAATCCTTACTTTACAAAATCAGCTTAGATTTCTGTATGTAGGATCCTTTCTTTCTGGACTGTGGCCTTCAGTTTTCCCTTTTCTGAAAAACTCAGATAAGGTCAATAGCCCAGAAAATAAAGTAATCATTCAAGCTGCTATCCTTGCTCTCCTACACAGAAGTAACTTTCCAGAAGGTAGCTTGCTATTCTTCAGATCTTCATTGACTTAAGGTAAAGGCAACAGAATCAAAGGCAACTTGCAAATTCAAATCAATCTTTATTTATTTATTTATTTGTTTGTTTGTTTGTTTATTTATTGTTTATTTGTGTAAGTGTCTTGTCTGTTTTTGAGTTTTAATGTGCACCACATAGGTAGGTATCTAGTGCCTGTGGGGGTCAGAAGAAGGTGTAAGATCCCATGAGACTGGAGTTACAGAAGGATGTAAGTCACCATGTGGATGCTGGGAATCAAACTCCTGTCCTTTGTGAGAACAACAGTTGTTCTTTACTACCAAGCCAACCTTGAAGGCCCTCAAATTACTTGAGAGGTGCCCTTAAAATAAACTGATACACAGTTTCCATCTTTCCTTATTCAATGAGAGTATAGTATTTTCCTCTCCATCCATTATTCAAAGTCACTGACTTACAAGCAGCGTTCTTGAAGTAAGGAAGACTTAGCCATTTTGACAATGGTTTTTCTTAAAATATCATTTGCTATCACATCAGTTTGTTCATTCATCAAATGTTTCCTGAGCACCTATTTAGTTCCACATTCTACATATTAAAGAATTGGCAGCAAAATGCTTAGATTTGGCATTTCTTCTAAATAACTTATTTTCTAATCTCATTAACTTCACAATTGACAGGAATAAAATGCAGCAAGTTATGGGGGAAAAGCTAGGAATTCCTAAAAAGAACAGCACATATTACTTTTACTTATTCTTTGACATTTTACTTTACAAAGATTAAATAGCTTTATCTTTATGAGGTCAACCCCACTATTATCACCATTTTAAAGATTACTTCTTGAGATAAATGTTATCATCCACATCATACAGATGAGGAAAATGATGAGGAAGAACAGGTTCTCAAGAGTTAGGAATTTAGTAATTTCACAAATTCACCAAACGATAGAGTTGGGATTTGAACCTTGTCAACCTGAGAGTGTCCCATGTTGCTGGCTCTCATGTCATTGCTAAGGCATCATGAGATATTTCCAAGCAAAGTCCAGATTAGCATGACTCAAGAGTACTTTGTTTAATAACATTCATGAGTATATCCTGCTTTACACTACGATAGAGAGCAGCTCTGTAGAGAGGCACACTCAGCATATCTTCTATCTGAACATTAAAGAAAGAATGACAATTTAGAAGCTGTTCAAAGCTCTAGGACCAAGTGCTCATAGAGGAGACTTCATAATATGGGAAGATGCGTTTAATTCCTCAACTGGGGACATTGGATGGACGCTACTGAGCTTTCCACACTCTGAGAGATATCTGTGATGATCAAATTATAAATTGCAATTTTGTAATGTTTCATAGTTTCGTGTGTTCTCCTCCATGATCAAGGGTCCTGTTTATTTGTGCCCATGGTGAGGCATTATGTCATGGTGGGAGCTGGAAATCAGTGTATGAAGACTGACTTGGTTCCTACAATTTCTGTTTTATGTCTTTCATAATATCTTAATAGAAGGGCATGATTTTATTTTAATGACTGAAAATGTTAGTTTAACATTTTTAGAAATAGTGATTAGGAAGCTGACTGAATGTGTACTTTATTTAGATGTTTAAAGTGGCTGTGAATCCTAGAATTCAGTTTTTAATCCCTAGAAATTCATATTTGTGGAATTCAAGTTCAATATCAACACAAAATTCAGTGTCATATTTGTGAAATTCATCTTATAAATTTTTATCAACCCTGGTGCAAGTCATACTGGAAAAAAAGTAGAAAATAGAGCATTTGTCTAATTTTTAAAATTTTATATTTTTGTTATTATTGCTTGATTAATATTTGAGTTCTTTGAGAGCTTAGAAAAAAATGTGTGTTGATTATATTTAGCCCCAACTCTTTCCAGATCCACTCCCTTCCCTCCCCACCAAATGCTGTGTCCTTTGTTGTTGTTATTGCTGTTTGTTTATTTGTTTATCCCTGTAAGACAAGTTTGTGCTGCGAAAACATTCTTGGGTGTGTGGTCTTCCACTGAAGTAGTGTTGCTGACCATCCAGGGCCTGCACTTTTAAAGAAAAATCTAAAACTCTCTCAGCAGCTAATAATTGCAAGTAGTTCTAAAGCTGGCAATGAAATTTCCTGCAGAAGTCCCATTTCTGTGCTGGGATTTAGTCTGTCTGGGGCTTGTAAAGCTGTAAATGCTGTCACAATTGACGTTTGCAGCTAAATGTCTGTATACATGCCTTGAAATGCATTTCAGATCTTCAGTTTGGGACACCAATGAGAAATTCTAGAATTCAGACACCAATGAGAAACTGTAGAATTCAGAGTGGAAAGATTGATTGAGAGCATCTTTCATGGTCCTAAACAGACATATAACTTAGAATATGAATCATCTAAAATGAGAAGAAAAACTGGTCCCCAGGGAAGCAAATAGTTTAAAACTCCTTGCTTCTTCTTGGTTTTACCCTCTGCAAACATGCATTATTTCGCCTAAAACTCTCCACAGCTCTCGGGTGTGTACATTCCTGTTTTCCCCTTTAAGCAAGCTCTCATTTTCCAACTAAGAGAAAGATGTAGTAAAGACGTTCCAATTGCTACAAGGCAATGGAACAGAGCTGGATTTCATGTCTGCTGGCTTCTGTTAGGGGAAATAAAAAGACTTGTATTATTTTTAAAATGTAATATATGAGGAAAATAAAGTCAAAACTGATTCAAAGAAAAGTAGAAAATGGTGTTTACTGCTTGAAAAACATGCAGACAGCTGTATATGGCATGCTCGGGCTTTGAAGTACTGTAATCTCCAAGCTCTTTCCTTGTTATTATCTCCTCATTCCAGCCTCACTCAGCCATTTCCATCAGGTGTGTATAATGACCTCCATCTACTGGGCTATGAACAAAAACAAATTAGGAAAAAAAATGTCTATATGTCAGATTGTTGGTAGAAATGAAACACCTGTCACACTGTACTGAAACAGACATCGTGGCCATCTTGAGAATATTTTGATCGTATCCAAGTCTTTAGTTCCCGCCGGCCATGATTATTTTCCTCACCCAATGAAAAGGAGTGTAAAGAAGGAAGACAACCAAGCCAATATATTTCTTTTTTCAATATATTTCAATAATAATGTATCCACATTTATTCCCCAAGGAGTTTATAAGCAGCAGAGAAGCTATTGAAAGAAAAGGGGAAAGTTCATCAGGCACTAGTCTAGCAAGCAGTAGGATGTAGTTGGTGAAACACTGCTCTGCTGTGGTCTTCCCCCTGAGTGGCTGATCGCCTGAGAGTGACATTTTTTATTTATAGGCTGGTAGCAGAGAACATCCAGTGTTGATCTGCAGCTAATGCTACTTTCTTGCTCACTTTTTCATACATGCTAGGAAAATGAACCTTACTTTCTGTAGCAACTGTTTCAAATAGTTAGCATGTGGGCTACATATGCCTAGATATAGCATGATTGGAGTCTGCTGTGTGCCAAGTTAATGAATATTGAAACTACTATAGAAAAGATCAGTGACTTGATTAGGAAGAGTTGATAAAGGTTGATGCTAACTTTAAAAGAATGTAAGAATATTTCAAACAAAGGACATAGAATATTGAATCTTTGACAGCTTCAGCAAGAACTACCAATTCTTAAACTAAGAAGAAGTTTGACTTGATAGGTCAAAGTGTGAAAGCGCAGGAGGAAGAAAAGATTTGGTGTAGAAAGAAAAAGAGGAAAATTATGTTTGACTACTGCACAGGATTGATACATGTCACACGAAGCAATCAAAACCCAGCAAATATCACACTCCTTAGAATAGACTCTTGTTCACAGCAAGGGTTATAAGAATATTTGTTGATGTTTGATCTCTGCTGCAGCCTGTTCAATTATGGTTCTAGTTGAAGATTAATATCTATGCCACCAAATCTTAAAATCCTGAGTATAAACCAATGTGTCCTTCTAAAAGGAGGCTTATGTCACCTGTGTCTTTACGAGAACTTTAGCCCCATACTAAAATCCTGTTACGGAAATTAGCTTTTAAGGTATATTTCCTGACATCAAAAATTTACGATGGTTTTAGAGGAAAAAAAAAGGAGACAAAATGCAGCCATGATCAAACAAACCTTGGGACTTCAATTCATCAAAATCTTCAAAATGTGATAGCAGTAAATTACACTTACTGTAAAATACAAGAAATAGAGCACTTGCTATGAATTGAATTCACACAGAAGATATCCTGAAAAACTATGGTGACTCATGGACCAAGATGAGTAAGTAAGTGTTGATAGCAATTAAGAATCTAGGAGGCCACGATGATGATGATATGAGGAAAATGCTGAGGTTATCATCTAAAGGCAAGGTATCAACCTCAGCCAATCAAATGGGGAGGCTGAATAGGAAGGAGTCATATGAAGCTTGAGAGAGTATATTAACATTGGAAGAAAAAGTCTTAGGTTTAAACTCTTTATTAATGATTGGTGATGTACCTTGAAGATAAATCAGCTGAACCTTCCAATAGATAGCTATGACATGTGTATAAAACAGCCACTATTTCATAGAGAGGTTTTTCTTCTTCCATTCAAATTCTGTGTTTGCACAAAAATTGCTATATGTTTGATATTTTACATCATGTTGCCCATGTTGTCTTGATGAAGAATGTTCACTAAAGACATGCTTTCATGAACAAAGTAGTTTCTAGATAACATACATGGAATTTCTTTAGAAAAAAATAATTTATTCTTACTTTGTAATAAACTCCCTTTTAACTAGACAAGTGTCAGGCTCTAAGTTTTGTTTTGTTTTTGTTTTTACATTTAGAAATACATGAAATCACTGAATTCTTGCTACTTGAATACTAGAGATGCAATGCAAAGGTACTTCTGCAATGCCATATAACAGAAAAATATAAAAATTGAAAGACAAAAAAATAAGATATATGCATATATATATATATATATATATATATAGAGAGAGAGAGAGAGAGAGAGAGAGAGAGAGAGAGAGAGAAATATCTTATTGGAAATAATCTCGTGAGTTTGCCCATGAAGAAATTTAAATGTATCTTTATCTTCATGCTTGTCTGTGTCTATTATATATTGCTGAACTAAAATACTTGATGCTGAGCATTTACAAAGAAAGGAGGCTACCTCATAATTCTAGGGGCTCAGATATCTAGGGAGCATGACACTGATATGACATACAGGCTTTCTACCTATATTACAATGAGGTACAAAGCAAAATGGGAATGACCCTTGTGTAGAAGAGGCCAAGCAAATAGGTAGCCTTGCTTTATAATATCATATAATTACAAGAATTTACCCAGACAAAGGAAACTTCTCTATGTACTTGATATGTCTCTCTCCCAAATGACCTTACATTTTCTTAGTCCTAAGTTTTGGATTATTTAGTTTGAACACAAGTCACAGTGATTGCTAGCCCTGTTAATGTCCTGTAGAGTGAAATGAGATAAGTCACTTAGCACATAGTAAGTATCAAATAATGGCATTTGTTTTTAGAAAACATGGCTCTGAGGTATGATATGGCAATTACTTTTTGGCTTTGTTTCATTTCATATCACCCCAAGATAGAGTTGGGTGCAAGATTTTTCAGTTTCCTTCAAAAATTCAATTTGTTTAAATAAATGCATGAAGAATCAGCAGGTAATATCATATCTTTATCTAGTTTTCTGCTTTGAGCTTAAGCAGAGAAAATTATGTAACCAAGACACAGAGTTCAGATTGTAATTATGATTATTATTAGCTATAATAATAGATCATAATAGCATCTGCAAGCAGTACCGACAGAACTCTGCCTGGGCCTCATTAGTCTAGACCCCACTAATTTGCAATGTGTAGTAATTTGACTATAACTAGATCAAAGAGCTCTGCCATGTGATCTCCAGGTTTAATTTTCAATGTAGTTCAAAAAATATTTGGTAGAGGCCTGTGTATCAAACACGTGATGATAATAGACTCTGCTGTGATAATTAAAAAAAAAAAAACTAGAATTTGAAAAGTCACGCTTATCTTGATTGAAATCCCGAGAATACCATGTTCATTTGTGAATGAACTTGGCTAGCACTCAGCACTTTTCAATTATTAAATGAAAAACATTACTTGAGTTGCTATAAGATGAATTTTTTAAGCTCTACAACTTAAAATTGTAGCAAAAGTGTACTAACCATTTTACAGCTACATGCTTCTCATCAATGATGATGATAGACAAACCAGGGAATATACACATACATATTTTGCACAGAAAGAAAATCATCAGTGTACTTACAATACCATAAACTAGAATGCAAGGTTGGAAATATATGTGTAGTGTGGTGGGAATGGATAGATTTCCAATAAATTCTGTCTACAAATCACAGGACAGTTGTTATTGGAGAAAGATCTATTAAACAATAACAAATACCTTGTGTTCCAGAAGACAATGGGATTACTGCTATAGAATAAATGTATAATCAAGAACATTATGTAGAAACATCATAGAAAATACAACTATCTTATATGATTATGGAAAAGTAAAAATAAGCCAGCATTCCTAAAATAAGCAAATGGAAGAACTTATTGAGCACATTAAAGAGGTAAACATTTTTTTCTTCTTCAATGTCATAGCATTTAGAAAGCTTAAATAATAACCCCATTACAATGGCTTTAAATCACATGAGCTCTGATAATGATGTATCTTATCTATTGAGTTCCTTCACATTTCTGTAGCATTTCTAGCAGTGAACTTCTTACTGTCTTCTAGAGAAACAAGACAAATGTATTTATTTGAAAACATCATTTTAGGTGTCCTATCCCCTCAAAGTAAGGTTTTCCAAATAATAAAGACTGGCATGGCATAACAGAATACAGACAAATTATGAACTACTGAGAAAATTCGGCATCATCTCTAGATCAGGTTACCAGTCTGTGAAAGGGCACCATATATGTATCTAATCTTCCTGTTAGCAAAGAATAACATCTGTTCTACATTTGTTGTTTCTGCAAACAGATTTTTATATGAGTCCTGGAGAGTAGATTTCTTATGGAAAGTTCTCTACCATCCCCACAGCCAGACACATAACTGAAAGTACATAATTGTTTGAACTGTATGGAAGCAGCTGAGTAATGGAAATATTACCCTGTGCTAAATGAATGTAAGTGAACATCCTCACTAATGTGTTCTTCATACTAGAATATCAGAGAAAGAATGACTATCATAAGTACCAAAGGTTTCTTGGGAAGATTCATTATCTTTGATCAGCATAACATTTTTCTAGTAGTTAGCTAACAGTTTTTTTCTTTCCTCCTTTTCTTCAAGAATGACTCAGTCTCCAAGGCACTGATGGTCTATTACCATTTGCAGTTCAAGACAAGATTGAAGAACTGTGTCTTGACTGTTACTATTATATGTGTTGTCAAAATCAACTATTTAATGATCCCTGACTCCATGGAATGAGAATAGCTGTCACAAGTAAGGCAACTCAGAGTCATGGCCAAATCTCCTCTACCATGGTAATGAAAGAAAATAACAAACATCACAACAAAAAGATCGTATACTCACTCAGTGAGAGAATGCTGGATGTGTGATGCTACAGAGGAAATCATTGCTCCTGATGCCTGTTGTATTCCAAGATCCAAAGTATTACCTTAATAAGTCTGAGAGAAAAACATCTATGTACCTACTACAAAGACAAGAAATGCAAAGTGTATTAAAGTAAACTCTGTTAAACATTTACATATGATAACCAGGAAATATACCATTATTAAATATCTATCTTTCCTCCTCAAGTCTCATCTTATTCTTCCTTCAATATTATTTCCAAAGCATTTCATCAAAGTTAAAATAGGCAAGAAAAATAAATTTTGGCTAAAACAATCTTGAAGGATGATTGAAAACCCCCCCAAAAAACTAATTGTTACTTGCAACCAGAGTTTCTAGAATAGGACTGTAGATTACAGACATTTCAACATGTTCCTCAATGGAATCTTCTTTCCTAATTTAAAATTCCTCATAGCAATTAATTAATGCTTAGGAGATGAGCTTTATCTTAACCATTTTAATCCCAAATCTTTGATTATTTAATTGTAATTCAATAAACCTTTTACACAAATAAAAATGCTTAAGAACAATCAACTTTAATTAGTAAGTTAATAACGAATAAAAATCCAAACTCTATCAGGTAGCTTTTAGAGACATAACTGGCTTTACTCTGATCCTGACACCAGAAAGAGTATATTTGGAAAGAAATAGATTCAATAAACAATTGTCATTGTGTAAAATAGGTGCTGTTAATTCATGATATGAGTGTTTCTTGAGCAATTCATCCTGGTTAAGTCCTCAATAAAAAGAACGCTAATTCCAACAGTGATCAAGTGTGAGAAATATTTCCTAATCTCTTGGAACTCAGACATGGAAAAATGAAACAGTGGGAAAATAAAGGACACCACAGGATAATAGATATATAGATAAGAAAAGAATGAGCTAGAAGCAAATACATCCTTGATACAAAACTAGTTTAGGAAGCCAAGAGGCAGGCAGGATCCAGACTATATACATATAATGGTTAGTGTTGATTGTCATCTTGATAGAACCTAGAATCACCTTGGAGACCAGAGACCTGCCACAGGGTATGCTTGTGAGCAATTACTAGATTAGGTTAATTGAGGTAGCAAGGAGTACGCTGAATGTAGTTGGCACCAATCTCTAAGCTGTGATCCTAAGACTGCATACAAAGGTAGAAGTGAACTGAGCATGAATGTTCATTTCTCTCTCTGCTTCTAAACAGGGGATGTGTCTTTCTCAGGCATCTAGTGCCATGCCTCCCTCATCACCATTGAATTGGAATGCTCAAGTGTGGAGCCAAAGAAAACCTTTCTTAGGTTGTTGTTGGGTATTTTGTGACAATCAGTCATGCAACTAATAAAATATGTTAAAGGTTTTCATAAGTAAATTGAATCCTCTATGTGGCCTCATGCCAGAGAATACTTTAATGGGGAAAAGGAGATTGAGGTTCGGTAAAGCCCTTAGAATAGAGACATTAGGGACAAAGAGGTCTAGGTGAGAGGTAGGATGTGAGGGGAGATGAGCAATGAAGTGGGTACCTTAGATGATAACAAGATTAAAATGAGCCTTTAAAAATCTGCTAGCAACTTTTGATTCTATCCCATCAGCACTAAGAAGATCATAAAGCTGATTTAGCAATGGACTGGAGAGAGCCATTCAATCTTTTAGAAAAATTTGTTGTAAATTTTTTGTTGAAAATAAATCCGAATGAGCACAGGAAGTTTAAATAATATTTGTGTTCAAATGGAACACTTGTGACAAGTCAGCCCATTTTAGAGAATTTTTTTAAAGAATTTAGGGTAGACCTTACCTTAATAGGGTATTAATCCAGTTTACAAGAAAAATAGTTTGGGTATCAATATATTTAAAAGGATAAAGAATTCACCCTTGCAGCATGAGAGTGTCTATGATTGTTCTCACATGTTTTGCAGATGTGAATGATCTAAATAGGTAAATTCTATGCAGTGAGAGATTAACTTCAACTTCATACCAAAGTAGTCAGTTCCCCATGGTTTCCATAACGTTTCAGAAAATTTTCTAAATTTCTTCTGCTTCTTCCTCATTTCTTTGGACAAGAAAGAGGGCTGACTGTACCCTAAATATATCCCACTACATTTGCTTTAGGGTCCTTTAAGACATTGTTACAAATTCATTGTGCCCTTTCTAAGTCACCAATGGTAGAAATCTCTGTCAGATAGGTTATTCTGGTCTCCTTCTCCCGACATGTTGAGGCATGTTCTGAAATACCAATATTTTAGATGATGTTTTAATTTCACTTCTTCTTACATTTGTCAGGAAAATACGGTGTCTCCTGACCTCCTTTCTCACCTTAAGGTAATTAAAGAAGGTTTATTTTAACAATTTTAATCACTCTGCTTCCAATAATGTCAGCCCTATTTTGTGTGTTCAACTTGCTCCCAGAATTAAAAAAAAAAAAGGCTTAAAGGAATGTAATGAAATTGGCAGTACCCCCCTCCTTTGAAGGGGGGTTGTGGATGATAGAAAGGCAGAGCAAGTACTGTGAGAACATTTAATGGTGACATACCATTTTTAGAGCCAATTATGTAAATTCATCCTGCAATATTGTGAGTGAGGGTTGGATGAACATTTTCCCTACTACCACCCACTCACACACACACACACCCTGGGATTTACAGCAATTATGCCAATTGTCCTATTTATGGTACTTGACACATTTAATGTAAGAAAGGGACAATGCATCCTATTACCTCTTATTACAATGCAGACTAGTGATGAATGCTACAACAGTGATGGTAATTAAAATGTGTTGTGCATACTTAAATGTGAGATTCAGGGTTTGAAGAAGTGCCTATTATCTCAGCTTTTTTTTTTTCCTTAAAGAAAGACTTGGTACCTTCCTCTGCTTGCCTGCAATTACTTAGGTGGTTTAGAAAAACACTCATATTACCTGTAGTGGTACCATTCTTTATTTCTCTTTGCTGTTCTAAGTAGGACCTCTTTGTGCCCTAAAAATTTCTATCTTTAGCTTTTGTAGCTGGCAGTTCTTCATCCAGAAGCCCCTGAACTCTAGCATCTACAAAAGTCGTTAGACTTAAATTGTCATAGAAACACTAGAGAATAATGCTAAGTTTGAGGGTGTCAATTTGCATTCTTCCCATTTCAATATATTGTTTTTCCTTGATAAATCAGCTGTCCTCCATTTCTGTTGGGGGAAAAATGGCCTTCACAACTTCTAAATGATTCATTTAACCATTTGAACCTTGCTCTGCTTCTCTGAAAAAAAAAAA
>CABHPH010162541.1:0-24111 GCA_902168325.1 Peromyscus nudipes
GAGAGAGGAGAGGAGAGGGGATTTACAGTCACATGTGGTCAGAGCATTTTTACTCTCAGATGCAAGTGGCTCTGTGACCCTGTATTTTTAAGTTTCCTGTTTTGGTCATATCTTATGAGCAAAATGCCAACTAACAACTGTTGTGCTCCTGAGTTTATGTGGCTTACAAGCCACATGTTTCCTTTGCCAGGCTCTTTACAGCTTAGCCCTTAATTCTGTCATAGAGGATTTACACATTGCCTTTTCCCCTAAAGATGTTTTCTTCCTTAAGGAAAATTTTACTTTCTTTCTCCCTAATCCCATTCCATTAGGTCTTCACAGCTAACCACCATTATGAATTGATAAAGGGGCCCATTTTGTGCTGAGCTTAGTGCTTGAACACATCTTTCGAATTATACCAAGAAATCATTAACTTTCAAAAGGTTTTATGTAGGTATCTTTCATATGGTATTGAATGTTGTGCTTTTGTTACAAAATAAATCAACTGGCTATTCAGCCTAGTGGAGGATAATGAAAATTCTTTGGTTCCCAAGCAACACATACCTGTTGGTATTCACATTGCTGGGAGCTGTTTCTAAGAGCACATCAGTACTGAGATTGATTGGAAGATACTGAACGACAAATTGTTTCATGTAATATGATCATAACACACTGGATGATGGTTTGATACAATATAGAATTTAATTAATATGAAACATTTTAAAACTCCCTTTCTCTTAGAAGCTTTATAAGAATGATATGTTGAAAGGTGGTACTTCCATGTACAATAATGACTTAAATTCACCTGTTATCACCATTTCAAGTGATTTCCTTTCTTTTTCTCCACTTTTCATCTCTCTGCTAATATTTTTAGTAGCTGTAGTCACTGTTGCTTCAGAGCCCACATGTTACAGAAGAGACTTTTGGAGGTCACAAATTAGATGTTCTCTATAGAAGCTGTCCTAACCGATTTTTAAAATTAAATGTAATTTTTTAAATCATATGTACATATGTGTGTGTGTGTCTGTGGGTATATGCTTGTGGTATCACAGGTGCTGAATGAGTTTAGAACGGGGCATCAGCTCTTCTGGAGCTGGAGTTATAGACAGTTGTGAGCTGCCCAGTGGGGAGTGTATCCTCTAAAAGAGAAGTGCACACTCTGAACCACTGAGCCATTACTTCAGCCCCTTCCCCTTCTAACAGACCTTTTGTTGTTGTTTTGTAAGTTTAGTGTCTATGATTCTGGATGTTAGAATCCACGAAGGATCTTGGGGACCTAAAAGAAAGTATGCATTCACTTGGGTGGAGGAGCTCTAAAGAAGAATCTGGTTTTTGTCCTTTTTAATCTATTGTCAGACCTATCATGGCTGTGATGTGTCCAACACAACATTGTGAACTTAAAATATTATGAGATTTTTTTTAAATGTTATTCTTCTTAGTAGTACTAGGGATTAAAACTACAGACTTATACATGCTAATCAAATTACTGAGCTACTGCCCAGCACTGTAAGATTTCATTTTAGTATTTTTTAATCCTTAACTTGTTCATTATTCTTAATGGAACTTTAACTATATATTAAAGATATAAGTTGTGACTTTGTCCTCCCAAAGTTTGTTTTCATTATCTCCACTTTTATTGAAAATACGTTTTTCATAGAAACCATAATCAGAATAGATTATAACAGACCTTTAAATTGTCTAAAAGTGGAATACCTTATTTTCTTTGATTTGTTGTTCATTTATGTAACTCACAAGGCATGCTCTCATTAAGATCAGCTTTGCTACTTCCTAATTATTTCAAATCAGTGTTAGTATTGTCCTTACGTACACTGACCCATGTTTAGGCACTTTAAGGAAATTCCACAGTGACAAGCTACCTAGAGAAATGATGCTGAGGTGGACAATGTGAGACTAATACTGTACTGATGTCCAGGTGTGAGATCCTGGGTAAGACTTGCCATCCACATCTCCAGCTTTGCATCAGTTTCGAAGCCTGTATAGAAAAGGTTGTTTGAGAGGTGATATCTAAAGTTATATAAGCTGTATAAATGAAAGTAAACCAGAGATAATAACAAAGATATTCACCTTCTGTTATTGTTATAAGTGTATATAAATCTCCTTTGTTAAAAACATAGCACAATATCTAGTTAATAATTTTGTTTTATAGCTATACATCACCATTAAGCTATTAACGGATAAATTAATTTCATACATGGAAAACATCAGACATTCTCTCTATTTAGCTATGAACTTGACCATAGAGTGAAAAGGTACATATACATTGCAAGTTTCTTTTGGGTAAAGTGATGATTCAGCAGTTAAAAGCCCTTAGTTTTCTTGCAGAAGGCCTGAGTTAAAGTTCCTTCATCCGTATAGGTTGTATCACAACTTCCTGGAATTGCAACTCCAGGGAATCTGACACCCTCTTCTGACTGCCTAGGGCAGCTGCATGTATGTACGCATACCCACACCCATAAACATAATATTTAAACATTTTTTAGAAGTACAAGTTTCTTACACACAAAACCACTTAGCATGCCAAATTAATAATTACTCTCTTTCAAAAAACTGGGTGACTTTAAGTTAATTTGTATGTTACTGTGTTAGTTTTTTAATTTTATTTTTTCTATTATATTTGAGTGGTTTGGGTCACACTCAACATATAATATTAAAAATCATAAAGAAAGAATTCTTAGAGCTTGTGAATCACATCATTGGGGGAGTCACACTCAAACTAGCTCTCATATACACTGACATAAAGGTAGACATGCTGCACACATCCATGTAAGGCTACACACATGCACACATTTATCTATGTATGTATATTTGTTATCAGTGTTTACTGCAATCTCTATTTTGAAAAGAGCATAAAAATTAGGTTTTATACAAATAAGGGATGGCATTGATGAATTATGGCTAAATTGGTTAATTTCAAATTATTCACAGAAGTTAGAAAATCAGGACCATTGGAGACTATTGGAAAAATAAATAAAAAACAAAGAATTGAGAAGATGACCAGTTGAGGTGAAATTGAAACAATATTTCCTAATATTACAAAAGATGAGGACTCAAGATCTCTTCCATGTATTTCAAAGTCATGAGGCATCTATACATTTCTGTGGTCTTTTCAGCTGGCCCAGTTAATGATGAATGTCAAGTTGTATTAAAATTCCTTGAGAATAATAGATAAGAATTGTACTTTGTTTATTCACTCAAACTGGAATAAACTGTTTAAAAAGTAGGTGACTTCTAGCTCATAGTCTGTGAAAAAACAACATCAAAATTCTCTTGTTTTTATACTTTCTAGGTTTTTTATTTTAATTTTCCTGAGTTGTTTGTTTCTTTGTTTTCCTAGAATTAGTGCAAAACACAGCTCATTCATACAAAAAGCTTTCTCTGTGAATCAGGTTGGGCTTAGAGTGAAATTTTCTAATTTATTGCTAAGATTATTGAGCTTTCAGATTTTTATCACCTTTTGTTTTCTCCGTGTCAGAACAAATCCTATCTCCAAGTAATAACAAGTTTCATTAGTGAAAAACTGATAAGCCTCAAGGATAAAGTCATGCAAACAAGTCTTATTTATGAATAGTTCTTCACAGGTAAAATACCATTTAAAAATGCTGTCAATGTTTAAGATAAATACTATCCAAAATATTTCATAATATGTTTATTCCCCTGTTGTATACCTCAAAGTGCTTTATGTATTTTCCTTGTACTTATTTATGTTTCCTGTGACTTTAATTTTTATTATCTTGCTTGGTTTTAGCAATTCAGTTGTAGTATTTGTCCAATGAAGAAATCATTAGTCGGATGTGGTGACACTTGCTTATAATCTCAGCCCTTGGAAGACTCAGGCAGGAGTATCATGATACAGGGACAGTCTGGGATGTGTTAACACTGAGATCCTATATCAGGAAACCACATTAAAATTAAAATAAATATTTTATATTATCTTAGAGGTAATAAATATTTTATAATATCTTAAAGGTTAATCGACAAAACTAATTAGTGAGCTTTACCTTCTGTTTAGTGTTAAAGATCCTACTAAAGTAAGAACCAGTAGATACTAGGCTTTTTCATAGAAATATTAGTGTACATGGTTGCTTATTTGTAAAAAATTTTTATGGGGCCATGAACGTTTTTCTGTTCTCAGTTCAAAACTGGATCCCAGTTGTATTTCTATTCTTCCAGTATGAGGCGGCACTTAGGACTAGATTTGCTTTCTACGGCTACCGTAAGAGACTCTGAATACCGGGTATTTTAAAATAGAAAGTTTTTGTCTTATGACTCTGGAGCAAGAATCCTGAAATCAAGGCTGTCAGCAGTCTAGGAGGGATTCAGAACAGAATCCTGCCGTAATTCCTAACCTCGCTATTTCCCAACCCTCTTTGATATCAACCGGAGAAAAGAGGTTTCGCTTCAGTAACATGATCATCTCTTCTCTGTAGGTATGTTGTCTTGGCGCCAGTATCTCTCCTTTCATTAGGATGTAAGTGAATGTCATGATTTTAATTAGATTACTTTTGGGGAGCTATGGCTGTTGGGGAAGCCTATTTGTAAAGAGCTCATGGTCTGCAGCATTTGGGTGCTATTATTTTAGCCTATCCTTTTGACGAGCCATATTCTGCAATTTAAAAAAAATAATATCTGTTGAGTATTTGTCTTCAGGGTATAGCTCTTTCTCATTTTTGCCTGGATTCTTTGCTATTATGAAGTAGTGTATTCTATTTGCCAATGTAGTGATTGGATGATATTTTAACTCCTACTAGATTTGAGACTTCTTCAAAAAATAATCATACTTAGTTCCATTTTATTCCTTTAATACCTTACTTCTGCATGTCCAAAATCATATGAGGCTATATTAAACTTACATATAAAGAGCATCATATAGGATGTTAGACCTATTGAACTTCTTCTTATACAGAGAGAATTGTCCCATTGGCACATGACCCAAATCATGAATAAAGAGGACATTTTTTTCCTGAGACTAAGATTACTTGCTCAGAAAGGGGGAATGACTGAGATTCAATAGTAACAGTAACCATATTCTTCTAGTGAGCATTAGCTGAAATCTTTGGGAACCTGTCATGCTCTGGGGCTACAAATGTTCATATATCACTTCTTCTAATCTGTGGGGAAACTCTGTGAACTATAATGTTGAGCATCAAGGGAATCTTCGTACAGAGATACCATATGAAATTCCCACCATCACACAGGAAATCAATACCAAAGTTAATGTCTCAACCCGTATTTGGTTAATATGCATGTCAGTTGAAGGTTTTAATATCAAGAATCGGTATTCTCTGGACAGACCATTAAATAGAACTTGTTAGCTGTATATTAAAGAAACAGGGATATATTTTGTATAATTTTTAAGTGGTTAAATTTTTAAAAAGGTTTCAGCAGTGAAAGAACTTAAATGGAAAAAAATCCATTTAGTTAAATACGGAAATTAAAGTTCAGCCGGGCCGTGGTGGCGCACGCCTTTAATCCCAGCACTCGGGAGGCAGAGGCAGGCGGATCTTTGTGAGTTCAAGGCCAGCCTGGTCTACAGAGCAAGATCCAGGACAGGCACCAAAACTACACAGAGAAACCCTGTCTCGAAAAAAACAGAAAAAAAAAGAAACTAAAGTTCAAACTCATTTTAAATTACTTAATAATAAACACTAATTATTTAATAATAAATACTTCAAAACCCAGAATTATTCTATAATTGCAAGTACTCATTTTATAAGAACTCTGAATAAAGAAAATAATAGAGTCACTATATGAATAACTTATAGGATATATAATGATAAGGCCAATCTACTCACAAAAAAAACATTAAAGGTACTATAATCTATCTTTAAAGTATGACTTATCCTTTAAGTTACTATAAATTCTAAAAGTGAGACAGACCATAGAGCTCTGCTTTTGACTGACGAATTGCTGAATTTCACTAATACAAGTTTGAGTTCTAAATTTAAAATATGTTAAAGATTTTGTGAGTTAACATCAGATACACCTGAGATTGGAAGCATTAAATACATTCTTTAATTGATATTTGCATTTAAATATATATTCCATGTTATAGTTTTATAGTATTTGGTCAAAATTAGATGGATGCCATATTAAAATACTCAGGATAATAATGAATCTTAGTGCTTATCTACAACAAAACACTTTGTAAACTACAGTTGTAAGTGAAATAGAGTTGGCAAACCTACTACCTATAGAAGAAAGCATTTAGATCCAGATTTCTCACTCTGAACATAAATCAGTTCAAAATGGGCTAAATACTTGAATTTAAAATGTGTAATGTAAAATTGCTAGAATAAAACGTAGGGGACACACTTAAAGACCTAAGCAAAGGCAAGGACTCTCTAAGTAAAATAGCACAGATGACCCCCAATAATTGTCAAATGGAATTCTATAACGTTAAAAAGCTTCTTCACAACAAAGAATGCCATCAGCAAAGTGGACAGACAGCTTATAGCATGATTGAAATATTTGCCAGGTGTTCGTGAGGTTGATTTTAAGAATATATGGAGAATATCAAATACTGAGCACTAAAAAAATAAAGTAGAAATCAATAAGTAAACCAAGAAATAAAGCAGACCATTCTTTAAAGAAGAAACACATGTTGTAAATAAATATTAAAAAAATGTGTTTACATTGTGTATAACCACCAAGAAAATGGAGATTAAAACTACCCAAGATTCCACGTTACAGAAGGAAGAAAGCAAAGGACAAGAAACTCTAGCAAGGATGTGGGGAAAGAAGGACTCTAGGTACAACCAACAGAGAAATCAGTATGGATTTCTCTCAAAATAATTAAAATTGCACTACCTTATGACCCAGCTGAACCACGAATGGGCTTGTATCCAAATGATTCTATAGAATAACATAGACATACCTGCACATCTATGTTTAATGTTGCTCTATTCACAACAGTGAAGAAATGTCATCAGCTTATATGCCCTTTGATGGAGGGAATGGGTAATAAAAATGTAGTGCGTACACACAGTGCCATCTTCTCCAGCCATAAAGGGAAAATGTTAATTATAAATTTTCAGAATAAGAATGAATTTTGAAACTATTCTCTAGAAATTATTACATGAAGTCACTCAGAAACAAAATGATCGCATGTTCTCTGTCATGTGTGGATCCTATTTCTGATTTATGTATCTTTGCCTTTATATATGGTGTGGGGTTAAGTCATGAAACTGGAAAGGGGATGAGAGAGGGAAATGTTTTAATGAAAGTGATGGAGATGATAGGAAAATGCATGAGACATGAAAGCCGAGTGGGGGATAGTGGAGGAAGAAATCACAAGGTAGGAGGGAAAGGGGGATGAGAAAGAGAAGTGGAATGGAAAAGGGGGATCATCTATAGCAAAGTATGAAGGAAAATGCCACAATGAAGCTATTACTGGGTATGCGATGTCATCAACTAATGTTATAAATAGGAATTTCCCCTTTCATCCCATAGGAGCCAGTAAGAGTTAGAAACTATTTGTAGACTAAAAGGAAGAATTACCTTTAGTACATGACAGGTTTTTAACAGTAGAGAATGTCTGTTGTTTATGTGGTGTGAAGTTGAGGGATGATGTTCATGGAAAATCTTCCCGATAGCAGGGCTGAGGTGGTGAGAAAAGACCCAGGAAAATGAAATTCAGCAGCCCTTCAGTTCTTATCAAGTGCTTACCATTTGTCTAAGCTAGACTTGAGGGGTGTAAGAAATGGCAACAAAGATAAACAAATTCCCAGTTTTCACAGGAATTGTACCTCAGCAGGAAACGCAGGGAAAAAATAAATAGTCAAATGGTAAGGAATGTGCTTAGGTACTTTGGTAACTGTTACACAGCAAATCAGTAAAGAGGATCCAAAAATAAAGCAGCAGCTTGAGAAAGTGGTGAGAGAATGCTTTCATGAAGGTATGGAATCAGTGTGGTGACACTAGAGTGTGTAGAGAGGGGAACTGGCAGAACTGGGAGTATTTGAGAGAGAGAGAGAGAGAGAGAGAGCAGAGAGAGAGGAGAGAGAGAATGTATGTATGTATGTATGCATGTATGTATGTATGTATGTTTGTGTGTTCCACATGTGAAAGGCACTGTCTACTGGACCTTCCTTTGATCATGTAATGTAGGTTCCGTATGACAAACCTCGCTGTGTGTCTTAGCCCTCTGATATCATATTATGCTTGAAAATGCAGTGGTAATAAAGGAGGTGGAAGGTGAGTGTGGGTTGAGAGAGAAGAGCAAGGAAGAACCTGAATGCTGACAAAATGGGGTCAACTTGATTGAAGAGCGATGGTTGAAAGATGGGAAATGAAAGCGATGAAAAAAGAAAAAAGAGCGAGAACCCTGGGTCCAGGGGAGCTCCTGGGGAGCCAGTTCCACAGGAAACCATGCTTAATAGCGCCATGAAAAGGAGTCCAGACGTTCCTGAGAACACAGGATTCCTGAAGACACCTCTAAGTCCATGTTCAAGCAGACAGAGATCTCCCACAAGAGAGAGAGGGCAGCAGCATATCCTGGACTCTGTTAGGCAGGGAGACTTGAAGATAAATGGTTTAAGGGAAATCTCACTATTACTCTTGGATTGATAAGTGGGAAAAAAGGACTTTTTTAAAAAGATTGTCTGTCTCCTACTCAGACTAAGGATAAAAAGACAAAAAAGAAAATTTCAGAAACCAAGATATCATCTAATAGCACTAGCCTCAAGGAGATGGAGGAATAAAAATGCCTGAACTCTTATTCAGCATGAAGCTCAAGAGGTTCAGAATGAAGATTAGATTCTGTAAATGTGTGATTAAGCTATATACACTAAACATACATGTTTTAATACAAGTTTTATAATACCAGTTGATACAAAAACACAAAAATTTCACATTTACCTACCAGCTAGATGTTAATGATGACTGAGTTTAATTTCAGTGACTTCATTTGAGAGTGCTGTTGAAATGTTATGAATTGTCAGGGGGAAATGTCAATTTGTCTGAAAACATTCAGACTTCATCCTCAGGAGTTGTGTAATATTTGAGAGCTGGACAGATAGGCTCTTAGGAGTTTCAAAATTAAGCATGAGGTCTAAGCCAGATGTTTCTGTTCATACATTATTGACCCATCTCTCTTCTAAAATCTGGACTTGCATTAAGCACCAATGTGATTCAACCTTGGAAGAGAAAAAAACAAAGCTTCTTTCTATCATGGTATTTAGGATCTCCACCCAGTTTTTCAAAGACCCAAGTTTTTTCAAAGGTCCATCATGACCAAACAACCTGGGTAGGATTTGAATCCTTCTGGAGTAGTGCAAATGCTTCACTAGAAGCACGTGGCTTATTTTGGTTGAGAAGGATCTGAAATTTATCAACATAAATATTCTTCAGCACCTACCATATGCTAGATGCTGTGGAAGGCACTGAGATCACACCAATAAGCAAAACAAATGCTCAACAGAGCTTGTCTTCTGAGGTGCAGAGGGAGAGAGAACAGGAATAAAATAAGCAAAAAGATGTTATATCAAATGGTGATACCTGCTCAATTAGTGTTAATGATAAAATATCTCAGAAATAGGGGAAGTGAAGAGAGTTTGCTGAGAGTGGTCAACCTGGCATCCCTGATGAAAGACATTGGAATAAACATAGAGACAAAAAGCCTGGGGGCATCTAGGGTGAGAATGTTCACAGAGAGCATCAGTAAGAGCATCAGAGCTGAGGAAAGGGGATGTGTTTATGAATGAAGACATTAGTAGGGCAATCACTGTTTTGACTGGAGCACATTCAAGTGCAAAGATAGCGGGAAGGATGACAGAGACAGGAGAGGTGAGAATGTACATCTTGTGGAGTAATATCTGGACTTTGTGTTTTCATTGAGATCCAATATTAACGGAGAAATTTCAGTAGAAAATGATACATGCTGCCCATGCATTTTAAAAAAATCATAGGAGATAACAAAGTTATTGTAAAGTGAAATTTCATGCTCCTATCACAGTCTCTGCAATATCATGTTTGCCTGCATTTGCAAATAACTTTTTTATTAGCTCTTCTATTAGATTAAATTGGGAAGATGAAAGAAGTTCTATGTACTGCTAACTACATGGTCTATTATTGTATGTCAATATTTCCAGTTGTATTTACTTGCTTTATTCTTGCTTATTTTCATGTGAACTGAATCGACATCTCTGTATGAGCAATACACACACACACACACACACACACACACATATATATATGATCAGTGAACTCTATATTAGTAAACAGGTGACACTTCATCTTTATACATAGCTGCATAATATTCCACTAATTATACTGTTTTATTTTTCCTATATCTAGATGTTTCACTAGGTTGTACTTACAAAAATTATAAACAGTTGTAAGACCAAAAAAGCTTATTTGATTACTCATGTAATATTGTATTTATAATTCAACAAGCAAATATATTCTCCAAATTATGGTGGCTTTAACAGGTTAAATATAGAAAAGTTTAGACATGTTGTTAGATTTACTTTAAGTGACTATGGCATCTGTATACTGACTAGGCCACAGAAGATGTTATTGAACTTATGCTTACAGAAGGACACTGAAAAATCATTCCTTGTCTTTTGGGTTATTTACCTTTCATTTATTTCCTGTTAAATATCATTTATGTCCTTTGCTTTTATTTAAAACTGGGTAATTTTTGGTTATTTTTCTTTCTCAATTTCAGCAGATAAAATGTATTAGGAAAGCCTAGGGTTGAATGTCTTCTATGTCTCCCAAGATTTTTTTAAACTTGTCTCTCTGTGTTAATTTCCCTCTAACTTCATCATAACTTTTTTTTAACATTTAGGTTTTAAAGTATTTTAGTGTGTGTGTGTGTGTGTGTGTGTGTGTATTTGTGCATGCAGGTTCCTGTGGAGGTTAATGAGTGTGTTGGACCCTCTGGAGCTAGACATTATAGGACATCATAAGCCATCTAATGTGGGTGCTATGAACTGAATCGATATCTCTAGATGAGCAATACAGGCTCTTAACTACAGACTTTTATTTTAGGTCCCTGTTCTATATATCTTATGTTAGGTCCCCATTCTATACCTATTTTAGGTATAGGTGCTTGTTGTATAAGCCTGGTCATCTGAGTTTAACCTTGGAACCCATGTAAAGATGGGAGGACAGAACTGACCACAAAGTATCTCTGAGATCACTGTGAGTATACACTGTGGCACACACACACACACACACACACACACACACACACACACACACACAAAGTCATCATCATCATCAGTAGTAGTAAATAAAGCATCAATGCTTTAACTTTAAACAGACAATTCTGGTTGCCTTGGTTTTTGTGTTGGTAAGAGATATAAGCAAAGAGTTATGATTTCAGGAAGTTGGTAAATTGCTGCAGCAATCCACAGGGAAAAGGGCAGGGGCTTAAAATAAGAAAGACAGCAGTATAAGCTGTATTTTCACTGAACTAGATTACAAAGGTAGTCATTAGATTTTTAGTTTTTAGCAAGAATAAAAACCCCGTTATTAAACCAATGTTTCTGACATTATCAACTGAAATATAGACTTAACTTTAACCAATTCCAAAATAGATGCAGGTTTAGGACGAGATCTCCAAAGAAAATGGTCAATGGTGAGTAGGCAGTTGGATAGTCAAGCGTTGGGAGACCTGTAGGCTGTGGAGACAGATTTTGGAACTGTCAACATAGTGGTGATGCTCAAAACTCTGAGACTGGGCGAGAGTACACCAGGCTTGCATGTGAACAGAGCAGAGGGAGGGAATGGAGTCCTGGAGAAATGAGATGAGTGACACAAATCAGGTCACTTAACGCTGACATCCGTGGGGCAAGTCTATGGCCAGTCACTCTTATTGAGGGTGAGGGTGGTCAGGGTAGTCACACAACTGAAGGAGAAGTATAAATGTGGAAACAGACTGGTTCCATCATGAGTCCACCCTAGCTCACTATAGTGCTCTGTGAAGAACCAATAGTTCAGAGAACCGGGGTTTCAATTGAAAAAAAAAAAAACATTCCCACCAATAATTGCAGACTGCACCTTTTAGGCTGAGTAAAAGGGAGCAAGGGGCAGTTCATTTAGACAGTTAAAAAAAAATACGTGAGTTTTACCAGATTCATTTTTTGTGGAATAATGAGGTAAAAGCAAAATTGGGGATATAGTGATTTTGAGAACTTTTGTTTCTGTTTGAGTTTTTGATCATAGGTATAATTGAATATTGTATCTTTTTTTTGGTTTTTTTCAAGACAGGGTTTCTCTGTGTAGCTTTGCACCTTTCCTGGAGCTCACTTGGTAGCCCAGGCTGACCTCAAACTCACAGAGATCCGCCTGCCTCTGCCTTCCGAGTGCTGGGATTAAAGGCATGCGCCACCAACGCCCTGCGAATATTGTATCTTAATTTAGCATTGTGTAACAAAGAAGGCAAATTAAATGATATAGAAAAAATACATTGAGTTTATGTCCTTGAGTTAGGGAGATAAACTTTGATTCATCCCATACTATATTGCCTGGAACTGAATAATAGCATTTAGTCATTGAATAGGAACACACAGTCAAATGATTGCTTGGTTTAACCTCAACATGTATACAGTAATCGGAGTAGACAAATCAAATGATTAAACTAGGATTTGAGCAATTACAAGTGAAAGGAAGTAAGGCATTGAACTTCAAACTACATTAAAAACATGCTGTGCCATGAATTTAAGATTGTTAAGAAACAAAGTTAAGAAACGGGTGATGTGAGAATGGATGTGTGTTAAGTTCAAAGTGTTTGCCATCAAAGGAAGAACTACCATTTGTTGAAACTTGGGAATTCTTGGGAAGATCTTGGGAAGTAGGAATTAATATTTGTAGATTAGAGAGTTTGAAAAGTCCAAAAATATCACAGTTCCTCAACTGTGTGATTAAATAATTTATTTTTGAATGCTACTGTGAAACAATCATGATGCACTAGGTAAAGAACAGCTATTTAGTGATAAGAGGTCATGAGGTTGCGAAATACATTTAGTCCACCAAAGGATTAAGACATGGCACTAACAGAGAGTAGCATGGAAGCATGAATCAGGAATCTTCATGGGAAAATTTTATATTAGCCTATAGTTTACAGCTAATTATTCCCTTAAATTTCCTCCAAGTACCTTTACTTATGCTCTCTCTCTCTTATTAGTATTTAACAAAAGCTTTCAAAAACAAAAATCTTGCTCAATAATATTCTTCCCCAGAGAATAGCACACAACTATCCAATACCAAATGCTAAGCCTCTGAAAACATAGAGTATCATTATACAGACTGAGCATGCTGTACTTTTGTATTTAGGAGTGTGTGTGTGTGTGTGTGTGTGTGTGTGTGTGTGTGTGTGTTTGTATGCATGCACTCATGTGCACACACTATTTTAAAATATATGATATAATGTACCATACTTCTTCTCTGATTGTCCTGTATGAATAGTCAAAATCTGGCATAAAATAAGAAAGTCAGATATTAAAACTTTTCAAAATTATGATTTAAGGAAGAAATGTATAGACATATAAATGACAGAATTTAACATGAAAAAAACCGCACATGTATTGGAAATCTGTTACAGATTGCTGACGTTAGGCTCAGGGATTGTATTGTAGTTGCATCAGGTGGGCCTTGGATTCCCATGACCAATTATTCTCTTTATTTTGCCCGGTTGTCAATCTGCACAATAGTCTCCATCTGCTACAAAGTACACTTCTTTGATAAGAGGCGAGAGCTACACTAACCTGTGGGAACAGAGCATATATTTATATTACAGTTAGCATTCATATCACTTTAGGAAAGTGGCAAGAGTAGTTCTCTAAGTTCTGTGGTCTCTCTAGCTATGGGTAGTTGACTATCAGACATGAGTTCCCTCATATTAGTGAGCCTTAAATGCAATTAGAAATCTGTTGGCTTTCTCTAAGGTAAAAGTGCCATTATTGCATCATTTTGGGCATTTTTCACCCTGACCATTGCTGTGGCTTATAGTATTTAAAATCAGGTGAGACCATTGATTGCTTTTCTATCTTGTCAACTTGTATATGACTTTCTGATGCTTTAAGAGGAAGTGTTCAGGATGGAAGACTATTACAGGTCAGTTCCAGTTCAATTCCACCAAGTCCTGCATCTGATGTATATAATGTCATCAGAAACAGGGTTTTACCTTCAGTTCTGAGAGGTAACTAAGAGCAACATCAATAGTTGTTGAGTGTTTCTTGGACCTTATGTGACCAAAAACTCATAAAATAATGTTTCCCTGTGGCTTTTCAAATATCATTAGTGTTATTTCTCTCTTCTTCCCTCTTCCCCCCTCTGTTATATTGCCTTCTCCATCCCTAAATAGCCCCTTTACCCTGCGTTTTTCTATTACTCCCCTCCTAGCACCTATCTCCTACTATCTCCCTCTCTAGATGGTCTTCTCCCCATCTAGCATTATAGTCCCTTTCTACTTTCCTGGCTTCTGTAATTACTTCAGAGTACACATTCACATCAGAATAGTCAAAGCTAGGACCCATAAATAAAAGAGAACAACACCTTGTTATCTTTCTGGATCGCAGTTATATCATTTCTTAAATTGTTTTCTTGTTGTTTCCATGCATTTAACTGAAAATTTTATGATTTATTTTTCTTAAAAGCTAAATAGAGACCTTGTCTTGGAGGAAGCAAAAATGGGGGGTGGGTTGGGGGTGAAGGCTCAGGGGTGGGAGGAGGGAGGACAGGAGAATCTGTGGTTGGTAAGTAAAATGAAGGGAAAATCTCTTTATATATATATATTATATATATGAAATAAAGCTAAGTAGAATTCCATTGTGTATATATAGTACATTTTCTTTATCCATTCATCAGTTGAAGGACATTTAATTTGTTCCCATTCCCTAACTATTGTGAATAGAGCAACAATGAACTTGACGGAGCAAGTATCTATTGAGCAGGATGCCCAGTCCTTTGAACCAAAGAGTGTTATAGCTGGATCATACAGTAGATCTACTTTTAGCTTTTTGAGATATCTCTACACTGATTTTATAGCAGCTGCACAAGTTTACAATCTTATCAACATTGTATGGGAGCTTAAAGAAGATATGAAGAAATACCCCCAATAACTTCAAAAGAATAGGAACACACTCCTGAGTGTTTTAGTATGTTCTTTGCATAGATGCATGGGATTCAAAGACATATCTGATCCAATTACGTTTTCAAACAGAAAATAAAATCAGAAAAAAAGTTAGAAGACACTAAGGTATCACATGTTCTGCAACCAGCAGTGGTTCAAGGAGGAAATAGAAGGGAGTAGATGAGAGCATTTTCTATGACAAAAAGGAAACTTGGGTTACAGACAGCTTGGATGTTTTATAGTTAATCTGGAAATGTATAATCCTGATTCTGCATATCAAACACAGCATACAAGGAAGTCAGGTATTATAGATACATTAGAAACACACACACACACACACACACACACACACACAAAACCTTGGCTTCCTTTTTTTCCATTTGATACACGATTTCATGTCTTCAAATATACCCTCCTCTAGGACTGGTATTGTAGCTGAGGAAGACATGCACACATATTCACATGATAAAAAATAATAAAATCTTCAAAAGTGTACTTTCATATAACATTTGTTAAAAGAAATGAACTTAAGGCTCCAAAATGTGATCCAAACCTACAAAAACCTTAAAAGAGTAGAAATTCTTCAAAACATTGGGTTTGGAAATGAATTTATACACGTAGAAACATAAGATCAGATAACAAAATAAAGGTTGACATAAATTTCAGACATTTCTCCAGAGATGATAGACAAATAGTATAGTCAGAAGGTTTCTCTGGTCCTGCCCAGCCCCGCAGTCCTGCAGCTGCTTATAAAATAATCACTCAGAGGCTTAATGTTATTTACAAACTGTATGGTCTATGGTAAGCTTCTTGATATCTAGCTCTTATAACCTACCCCATTTCTATTTATCAAAAAGTTGCAACCTGGCTGTGTCTTACCAGTACTTTCACATTTTGCTTCTCCTGGTGGTGCTGGCATTACTCTAGACTCTGCCTTTCTTCTTCCTTTCTCCCTTCTTTGATTTCCCATTGCCTCTAAGCTGCATTGCCATAGTCCAAGGTTATTTATTAATCAATGGGAACATATATTCACAGCATACAGAAAGACATCACCCAGCATTTCCCTTTCTCTATCTAATCAAAAAGGGAAGTTTTACCTTTAACATAGTAGTAAAATTACATATAATAGAACTGTTAGCAAGCAAGAATTACAGTTACAAAATCTAGTCTATTTGTTTTTGACAAAATTAAAGAAAATACTCTATCATCTATCCTATATTTGTGAGTCTAAAGTTTCATACCTAATTTATCTTTTATCATAACTAAAGAAAAACTATAACTATCTAGTCTTCAACTACATCAAAGACTCAAGAAGGATATACTATTACCTAAGTAAACAGGAAGTACATTGTAAGCAACTTCCAAAAATGTAGAATGACAGAGACATATGGCTGCCTGGACAGTCACCCAGAGTTCCTCTGCAATGTTGGGACATCCATCTTCAGCCTATAGGTCTAGAATTTTTTTAGTCACTTCTCCTTGTATCCTGTAGAATATCTGGCAGTCTACTCTGCAAAGCAGGAGCCTGAAGGATTATCTCACCTTGTTTTGGCAAAACTTAGTGGTCATTTTTTCATGGGTCCCGCATGTCCAGTGAATACAACATTTTGTCAAGCAGCCCAGGCAAGAACAGCTTCTTGCCCAAATGACCAACTTTTGCCATAAGGAAAAAAAACTCCACATGGAGCTTCTTTGATGCCCATCATCTTCTCTGAAATAATTGGTGCTGCCAGGAGCAGAATTGTCTCAGTGTCCAGAAAACTCAAAATTCTTAAAACATTTTAAATGCCATATTCTGTAGGTCTTTGAAGTGTTTGAAGATTACCTACCTAATTGAAATATACCTTTATATACCTAAAACACTTAACTAACCTGACTATAAGTTTGATTATCTTAGATGACTATTAATCTGAATTTCTTAATTGTATATTACAATTTTAAATGAGTTACATAAACATAATACCTTAAACAAGAATATAAATATGCATATACTATAACAAAATTAACTTCAAATTTGTATTAATAACTAAAATCTATAGCAATGTAAAACATTTTAAATAAGTTGTTCCTTAAAAGTAGAATCAATAATAATCTACCCTTTATCCTATCATATCTATACTATCCCCTTTTCTTTTTTAGAAATAGATTGCATTTATAATCAACCCTCTTTAAATAAAAATAAACATTTATAAACAATATTTTGGGAATTTGGGTATAGTTTCTTCTACTACTTCCTGCTGATTGGGGGCACTGTTAATCTTATGGGGATCCTGAGAAAATTAAGAATTATAGTTAAATCTTAGCTGTAGTAGTCTGTGAGAGTATATAGACCTTTCAGGGGGTCTTAGTTGGTCAAATCACATTAGTCTGGAAGCAATCCACAGGTTCCTATCTTCTGTGGAAACAAAAGCAGAGCCTCCTTTCCAAAGACAAATTTTAAAGTCAAGATACCTTTAAAATATACATATTGGTTTGACTCAGCAATCTTTACAATCAAAAGTGTTTCTGCAGTTAAAAATCCCGAAGACTATATAATCCAAACTCTCTGTGTGATTTCTATCTTTATGTGGCTTATTTTTTATATTATTTTTACTCTCTTTAAAGACTTCATTTTTTAAAACTATTTCTTTATATTTAACTTCATATACTCCTTTTCCTCTTTCTTCAAAACCTACGTACATTTTTACACACACTGTAAACCATTTAGAATTTTATTCCATCTGAATCTGTCTCATTGTGAATCCATAATTCTTCTCTGACAAGGAGAGATTTTAAACTGCTACACTCTGTGGCAAGGACAAAAAGCGGCAGCCTGGCCTGCTGACTCCACCCATTTCAGCTTTTCAACATGGCAGAGGTATCCAGGAGAATAACGCTTACCCCGCCATTTCTGGGGTCCATGCTGCCATCAGGTAGTTTGCAGCTAGCCCATAAATACTTTTTGTCTATATGAGTAAAGGCTAAATTCACCATGCAGCATGCTGTACAGCTAGGAGACACCTCCATATACCATGGTAGGAATCTGCCATGCTGTCCTCAAGCCCAAATGCTGCAACATCTTTGTATCTTGACATCTCTATATATCAGCCCACATGAGACATGAAGTAGGAAGCTGTTTTTAGCTCCATTTTAGAACATCTTATTAAGTTCTCTCAGGTTTTAGGTGCAAACTCAAGCCCCATGTTAGATGTCAAATGTAGTCAGAAGATTTCTCTGGTCCTGCCTGGCCCTGCATTCCTATAGCTGCTTCTAAAATAAGCACTCAGAGGCTT
This sequence comes from Peromyscus nudipes, assembly GCA_902168325.1. NCBI lineage: Eukaryota > Metazoa > Chordata > Mammalia > Rodentia > Cricetidae > Peromyscus > Peromyscus nudipes. The sequence goes on from CABHPH010162541.1 coordinate 18,352, forward strand.
ATATTATCTACAAACTATATGGTCAATGGCAGGCTTCTTGCTATATATAGCTCTTATAACCTAACCCATTTCTATTTATCTGTAAGTTGCCACATGGCCATGGCTTACCAGTACTTTCACATCTTGCTTCTCCTGGTGATACTGGTGTCTCTCTAGACTCTGCCTTTCTCCTTCCTTTGTCCCTCCTTCAATATCCTGCCTGCCTCTCAGCTGCCTTGCCATAGGCCAAAGCAGCTTATTTATTAACCAATGGGAACAACATATATTCACAGCATACAGAAAGACATGCATAGGTTCCCACAAATTCTCAACTCTGCTGACCAAAGAATGCAAATTCCAATAGCAATAAATGATCACCTCACATGTTACGGTGGCTCTTATCAAAATGACAACATACTGTTGCTGCAGCTGTAAAGAAAGGGGAGCCCTGAGATGCTGTATGTGGTAATGTGAATTGGTACAATGTTATGGCTAATAGCATATTGCTTCTGAAAATAATTGATATTCAACTTTCTTTGTCACATAGCAAAGCCCATTCTGGACACAAACACAAGTTAAGAAAACTTTTCTCTTATGTGCACTGTAACATTAATTACAGTATCAAAGACATGTAATCAATGTATGTGTATATCCATGGATGAGTAGAAAAGAAAATAGAATATATATATATATTTGTTTTAATAAAACAAAAGAAGTGTTTTAAAAGCTAACAATGTAGTTGAGCCTGGGAACATTACACAAAGTAAAATAAGCCATCTATTTCATGTCTACCACTGCCCAAACTCCCTGTAATATAAAATCTGAGGTAGTCAAATTGACAGAATCATAGAGCAAAGTGGTGGTTCTCTTGGAGAATGTGTGAGGAGGTGGGGTTTGGGCATTGGTCAATAGATTCAAAATTTGAGTTAGAAATGAATAATAATTTCAGAATATTAATTGGAAAATATGTTGGATGCAATTCATACTATTAAGTAACATAACATTGTAAATATTTATCAGTAAACTATTTAATTAAAATTTTTGGAGTGATATGAAACCTTAAGACTTCATAGAAACTAAGAGCAGACAGGATTTCCAATGCTGATAGTTGTGTTGCCTGGTGAGAAACATGGTTTTTATTAGTTTAGCTTTCAATTAGTTTGTACCTGGTAACATTACCCCATGAAAGGTAGGGTGTTGCTTGTTGTTTTCTTACTCTTTTGGCTCTTTGTTCTTTGTGGGGGGGGCTGCCACCCAAATACTCAATAAATACACAGGGAAGCTTATTATTATTTATGAATGCCCAGTCTTAGCTTGACTTGTTTCTTGCCAGCTTTTCTTAACTTTAAATTATCCCCATCTTCCTTTTGCCTTTGGGCTTTTATCTTTCTCTATTTTTGTATACCTTTTCTTTCTTTCTTACTTTGTGTCTGGCTGTGTAGCTGGGTGGCTGGGTGGCTGGCCCGTGAAGTCCTTTTCCTTCTTCTCTCATTTCTTGATCTTTCTTCTTCTCTTCCCAGATTTCTCCTTCTAATTATTCTCTCTGTCTGCCAACCCACCTATCTTTTCTACTGCCTTGCCATTGGCCACTCAGTGCTTTATTAGACCATCAGGTATTTTAGACAGGCAAAGTAATACAGATTCATAGAGTTAAACAAATGCAGCATAAAAGAATGCAACACATTTTGCATCATTAAACAAATGTTTCACAGCATAAACAAATGTAATACATCTTACAATAATATTCTACAACTGTAGGGTAAAATGAAATGATCAGATTCAATAAATTAAGCAGAAATTCTAGTGCATATTACAAACTGTATAAAGTTTGGAAACATCTTAGAGCGATAAGACAGAAATAGAAAGACAGATATTACGTGAATCCATTTGTTAAAGCTACCAAGTATGTTTAAATTCACAGAAACAAAGAGCAACACAATGATTGGGATGCAGGGCCAGGAAGGAGGAACAGTAGATAGTTCATTCTTAAAGACTAACATGTTTCAAGTTGGAAAAATAAGAGAGTTCTAGAGAGAGATGATGGTGATTGCTACTGATGATGTGAGTAGAATTTATAACACCCAACTGCATATTTAAATATACTTAAAGTGGAAATATTCTAGTAAGTCTATTTTACCACTATAAATTGCTTGCAAATCTGTAGAAGATAGCTCAGAATTCTTGCATGCAGATGCTATCAGTAACATTGTAGACAGAAAAATGTAAATAGAAATAATAGTGAGACTTTTATTCATCCATTAAATTCTTAAAAAAAAAACACAGAGGGTTGGATGTAAATACTTTTGAATTTTCATGCAATTCTCCTGTTTAAGGAACATTGCCTTCCCAATGGCCATATTTTCATATTAAAAGTGGCAACCCAGCCACATCATTCTTTGTATATAGGGAAGAACATAGTTATGTACATACAGAAACAGAAGAGTTTTGTAGTAGACACTTCATGAAAACATCCTAATGTCTGTTGCATTATACTGAATAAATGAATATTATGGTATGCTTATCGTCCAGTTAATACAAAGCTGTTCACACATAAGATACATGTGAAGAAAAGGAAATGTTTCAAGACATATGGTTTAGTAATGAGACTAAGTTCTTGAGAAAATACATAGACCAAAATATTGTACACACACATATATAAATAATACCTAAATGCAAAACATATTAAAATACACATTTCTCCTTGTAAGTGTGTAAGTTCTTAAGTTGTTTAAAATTAGAGTTGTGAAGTCAATATTATAGTAACAGTTTTCAAAATCAAACAAGGATTTCTTTTTTTTAGCAACTACCATATTTTTAACAAAGTAGCTAATTTTTTTCATCCTCATCTCTTCTTACACAACATGGATTTACGCAAATGCAGCTTTACATGTGGCATTTCCAAGTTTAATACGTACCCAAAGATCGGATGGATGTTGACTTTTTCTATATTTAATATTTTTAATTCTACTATTAATAAATTTTGATAAACTATAATAACTATGTAAATACAGCGAATTTAATATTTAGTGGTTTTTTTCCACAATAAATTTGAATGACTAAGAATAGTGGCCAAAGCTATAAATGATTAGCTGTGTGGGTGTCAAATGAGAATTCGGTTACTCTTGCATCTAGAAACAACACGTGACCTCATCAACTACTACCTTCAGAACAGTCTGGGTGCATTGAAGATGAACATTTTTTTCTGACTTAGACATTGCAAATTGTCTTTCTTACTTTTTCAAGCTGCATTATTTTTACTTGCAGAAGTAAAATCATTTGCAATACTGAGGTTTTCCCAAATATATATTGACTTTTGGATGTTATAACACCAATACATTTTTGTTATTTGAGGAGGACAATCTCTTGGCTGTATGGTTTTATGCTTGAGATGAAAAAAATTCCAATTTACTTTTATTATTGATGATTGTATGTACACATGTGTTTCTGGATTGTGGGATATGTCCATATGTATGCAGACACCACAAAGGTCAGAGGAGTTGGACAGTCTGGAACTGGAGTTACAGGAGGCTGTAAGCCCTTCAATGAGGGCGCTGGGAACTGTGTATCCTCTTCTGGGCCAGAAAGTGCCCCTGTGCTGACCTGTCTCTCCAGCAAAAAAGGAGGGAAATTTCTTAATATAATTATCAAGTGATCTGAGTTAAATGAGGAAACAAATACAGTTATTAATAACATATTCTTTGTCATTGACCTTCCTTTATAAATATTTTACTGTTGTTAGTATAGAAACGTTAGTGTAATCACTATAGTTTTCAGAAATTTTATCTGCTTTATCACTCGTTATTGAGTAAAGCAGAGACGCACACACACCACAGAAACAGTACAGCTCGATGTAGACAATGGTGCAAATCTGTATCCATATCAGAATACATTGCCCAAATATGCAACTCCCATTTCTCTTGTTTAATATTTTAAGTGGTGTGTTAATTATATACTAATTTCCTTCTCATAATTGTTTTTGTATTTATTATCTTTGAGTTTAGTGTCATCACCACAAAGTTTGAAGAGCAATCCTCCAAATATCAGATACACTTTCAAACTGGCTTTTTTTTTTACTGTTTTTATGCTTGGATTTTTCAGAACTAGGCAACTAAAGTTCACAAATCATTGAGCATGTATCTAAATCTACTAAAATCTCTACTTAAAATACTAATAGATTGAATGGACACACTTTTAAGTCTATTAAAATGAGAATATCAAATATAACAGCAGGAAAATAAGTTTTCCTTTATTCGCTCGTGGCTGCCACTGCCTTTGGTGTCAGTAAGACAAATTTTCTGCAATGATGTCTTTTCCTGAGTATCTCAGTAGCTCTGCTGCTGCCCAGGTTTCTTTAGAGAGAAATTCTTAATCCACACATTCTGCTGTTTATAATGAGGCATACATATCCATTTGCAAAATATGTGGGCAGTTGCTACAGGGCTATTTCTTTTCTTGTTTTAATCTTGGAATCGTATTTTCATGATTTTAATTGGCTAATATAACAAGTAGATGTTTTATACACACACATATTTGTAAAGGGCAGATAACAGCATCTGGTCTTGAAATTGTAAAATCACTTCAATAGAAGAAAAATTGTTGGGTGTACATTAAAACTCTGTGACTTCGAATATAGTAACTCTAATTAATATTATATGTATTTTGAGAAAAAAAAATGACCAGATGATGACTTCAGTAGTACACAGGGAATAGTTTGTGGGAAAACACTTTGACCTTCTGACTTGGCATATTGGTTTATTCCTTTGTGCTTTGCTTCTGACTACTTACAAGTGATCCCACAAAATATACACTCAGATCCTGCCCAAGTGGGGAAAAGTGCTGTAAATATATTAAAGTATTTTATGGTCATGGCAATTCAACTTTCTTCCACGACATAGTTCCATGTAACTTTTCTCAAAAGCATCATCAATTCTGCTTACCATGCCCAGTCACCAGAAGCTTGGGAATACATAGCTGCGCCTCTTGTTTCAATGACAGGTGGACCTTACTCAATCATTCACTTTCCACAATAGAAAGTTAAGTAGGGCTTCAGTTCTTTCCCCATTTATTATTCATTGCCACCTTTGCTGATTGGGTTCCTATACTCTTTCCTTATCATCTCTTCCTAACATCTGTTCCATTGTCATTGTCTGATGATTGATATGAAAATCTAAATACGTTTAGCCTTTGTGTTTGTGAATATAGTTGAATATTCTTTGACAATTTCTACCTTACCAGTTGTATAATTTTTCATTATATCTACAATTCATTTCAGATCTTTTCTATTGATAATATTATATGATTTTATCTTTTTTCTAAGTATAAATGTCAATATTTATGCTAGCCCTTCAAAGCCAAGATGATTAGATGGTAAAGTTATTTCCTTTTAAATACTCTTAACCATAGGAATAGTACTTGACAATCTTGAATAATTATTATCCAGTGAACATATTTAAGTACAATCTGTTACATTGCTTGAAGGTCCCTTTTAGGACTGTTAATGGGAATACTTGAACTATATTGATAAATTAGAAGAATGTGCTCTATTTTTCTGCTGTCCATTGTCTACCTGTGGTAGCTAAAGTAAGCTTCTATGATGTTCCCACCAAATTTTTCAGCAACATAAAATAAAAAATTTAAAATATATTTATCTGATATGTTAAAAAGAAATATCATGTCTAGGTAAGAATTCAATCTACCCAAACAAGAAGGTCCACCAAATAGGGGCATTTTTCAACTTATAACTAAACCATTTTCCTGCTAGTAAACAAGGAAGTCATTCTT
>CABHPH010162541.1:24121-56816 GCA_902168325.1 Peromyscus nudipes
CTTATAACTAAACCATTTTCCTGCTAGTAAACAAGGAAGTCATTCTTAATAGACACATAGGTTGCATGCACAAGAGGAATGAGTGCTTGTAAATCCAAATTTTACTACTTTGACCTTACTTAAGGGGTAGCTTTCAAAGGGATTTTTCATCATACCAAAAGAAATAGAGCAATACTCATAGTGCTTCGTGGCTGAGAACATTTCAGGATCTAATTTAGTCTTTAACATTTGTATAAGTAGGTTCACATAAAATATAAGGTTACACAAAATAGTTGTGTACAGTATTTACATTAGATGAAGACAGTTCTGGTTGGAGATTCAGATGAAAGGCTACTTTACCTGGATCATCTTTAAAATGCCAGATTATTTCTGTTCTTCCTCTTGACCATGTAAAAAAAATAGAGATTACTATTACAATTCTGACCCATTTGCATTTGAGGCATTAGACAAATTAACCCGAATATGAACTCTATTCATCAAAGTAATGGTGGTTAAATTGCTCATCCTATCATTGTATTTATACCCTCTCATACTAACACAGATCTAATTTAAAAAGAAAATCTACTGTGAGATTGAGGCAGCCAAATCAGGTCTTAGCAAAATATTCCATAAAGCTACAAACAGCATGGAGCTTGAATATGAGGATAATTATCCTACTCTTCTGGGAAACAGGTTGATAAGACCATGAAAGGCCCTTTCAACAACTCAGAGGACTTGTGCCAGACAGTAGTCACATTGTTCATAACAAAAGGCACAGTTTAATAAAATAAAAATATGAAAAGAATCTTCTCAGGACATCTTCATTCTGTACAGTTTAAAGTTAGCTTTCAAGTTGTCTGTTCATTTTACCAATATGGAAGTCTAGAACGAAGGAGCAAATGAGAGGAGAGTTAAAGTCTGAAATTGGTAATACATTAGCTATTTCCTTTTATGGAGCATTTGAAGCATAGGCCATTAAACTGTCTTTTCTGTTTGGTTAGCTTTGGGTCGAGAGAAGCATTAAGCTCAGATGGAAATTGAAATCAAAGGAGAATGACATATAAACTGAGCTTTAAAATACAATAACAGCAAAAAAATCGTCTTGCCCTTAAAGTCTTCCTTGTACTTGTGTGTGTGTGTGTGTGTGTGTGTGTGTGTGTGTGTGTGTGTGTGTGTTCATGTTCATGTTCATATGAAGTCTGTGTGGATACACATGCACTTCTGTGCACTTGCATATAGAGTTCAGAGGGCTACCTTGGATATGATTCTTCAGGTGCTATACACCTTTTCGTTTGGTTTTTGATTTTTGGGACAGGATCATCATTTACTGGCCTGGAGCTCACTACCAATTATGCTATTCTGCTTGTCTAGGAAACCCCAGGGATACTCCTGCCTCTGTCTTTCCAGTGCTGGTTTTGCAAGCATACACCTCAATGCTTGGCTGTTTTTCCATGATTTATGGGAATTGAACTCATGCATCACACTTGCAAGACAAGCACTCTTCTTATTGATCTATCTCCACAGCCCTTCCTTTGCTTTTTTTGTATACTTTAGCTGGTGTTGCGATATTGTACTAAAAACTAAAAATTAGAAAAGGAGAAAGAAAACTAGATGGAATCAAATTTGAAAAAGTGCTCTCAGTGGCCTTTTAAGAGTATCTTAAATATGTCCCCCATTGCTTTGATTAAAATACCACAACACGGAAAAAGGGCTTGTTTTGGCTTTCATTTCCCAAGGGGTCCAGTCCATAAAGGCATAGAAGACAGGATGGCATGCAGGTTAGGCATGACAGCAGCAAGAATATTTCTGTTCTCATTGGGTCCACAGTCCAGAGGGAGAGAAGGAATAGGAAATGGACACAGACTACAAAGCCTGCGGACCAGCCCCAGTGATCCCATTCTTTCAATGAGGCTTGATCTCCTAAGTTTCCACAATATTCCCAAATGGCACTATCAGCTGAGACCAATAGTTCAAATACTTAATATGGTAGGCGATGTTTCTTATTTAAACCATAGTAGAAGGCTTTTTAGATAAACTGTAGAATACGGTCTTGTTTTTGTCTATTAACGGCAAGGAGTAATTCTAGGCACTTGAACATAATTTTCCTTTTTTTGGACAGGTCATAGAGGTATACCATAAAATATGATCATACCCACCTCCTTTTTCCTCATCCATTTCCTTTCCTGTACCTATAACATGTCACCTTTCAGCTTCATGTCTTTTACTTTATTTTTTTATAACCCACTAAGTCCAGTAATACTGCCTGTATGTTTATAGATGTGGGGCTTTTCCCATATAGCCTGGGAAATCTATAATGTAGATATGTGAATGCCCTTGTTTATTTTCCCTCCCCCCACCTTTGAGATAGGGTTTCCTTGTAGTCCTGGCTGGCCTGAACTCACTGAGTAGAACAGGCTATCCTCAAACTCAAAGAGATACGTCTGCCTCTACCTTCTGTATGCTCAGATTAAAGGCAAAATTGCCTGTTTGTTTTCTAAAGAGAGAGAGAAAGGAAGCATAAAGTTGGATGGGTGGGGAGGTGGGGAAGAGATTGGGAGAGGACATCATGATCGGAATATATTTTCTAGAAAGACATTTATTTTCAATAAAAAATACAATTTCCTTTCCCTTAGCAACTATCAGCTACCAATAACTCCTCAGTAACGTCCAAGGCTTAGAGTGTACCACCTTACCTATACTAGAATCATGGCTTTATCTTGTCTACATTTTGTTCAGGTATCCATAGCTTCTGTGAGTTCATGAAGGCTATATCTAGGCATATTTCTACATTATCACTCAGGTGATGGGAGTGATGACTTCAACCCCATGCCCTATTTTCATACAAATTATTTTTTCCATTTCCAAATGTGGTCTGGAGACAGTGGAGGAAAGATGAAAAGGGGCCTGTCCTGATTTCATAAAGATTATCGAGCCCAATAGTTCAGGACTGGCTATTAGGTGAACTGCTGACCTTATAGTTGATGCAGTTTTCAAAAGTGCTTAACTTAGTCGGAGAGAAGAGCTCACCCCCTGGTGAAATCAGGATCAATACTTATTAAATACTTCATGAACTCTATTCATTTCTAAAACAGCCACTTGTCTGCCCTTCCTGTCATGTTCAGAATTAATTTGATATGTGATACAATCCATACATTTTATATTAGGTTACTTGTATTCTGAAAAGGGAAAAGCCATGCTGATGCCTGAGAGAAGGGCCGTTGATATTCATTCTGTCATTAACAATCTGTTCTCTCTTTTATTATTAATTACATTTTTAATTAATCTTTTAAGTCAGCATACAAAGTGATAGATTTTGTTATGGTATTTTTATACATATATGCCACTGGATGCTTCTCTTTCCCATTCTCCTCTCTAACCACTCCCTGCCCCCAAGATCTTTATTGTAACATTTCCTTACACAAATTTTCATTACTTTCCCTCTGAATTTTGTTAAAAATAATTAGACTTAAGTCCAAAAGCAAAATATCAAAACATTCGCCCTATGTTTCCTTCTTAAGGCTTTTAGGGGAAAGAGGTGATTTCTGTAAACAGATATTAATCATTTTGATGGATTCTGTATAATATACTAATTATAAAGTTAAATTTTCAGATTGGAAATATTCTCTTTAAATTTTGCAGTAATTTTTTTCTTTATTTGTAAAAAGGATAGAACATGTAATTTCCCCCAGTAGCTCAGATGGCATTCTCTGGGAGCATCATTTTGCTTGGAGTTATCCTCTATTTCAACTCATTTTCATATTTGGTACTGATATTGAGCATGATCTTTTATTATGTACTTTCATAATGACTTTATGACAAAGAATGCATTATTTCAATTCTTCAAAAATTAAGGAAACTAGTATAAAAAGAGAATGAGTGGCCAGCCAAGGCTCTGAGATCAGTAGGTTTCAGGACGTAGCCCTGGGTGTCTAAAGGAGTTAAGACTGAGAGACCATTAATAACAAGTTCAGAATGGCTGAGGTTGGGGCTATTTGAACAAGCACAACTTAAAACTGGTTTCCTTAAGAGAAAAATAATAAAAGCCTTTTACCCATGTATCATTGAGGTTTTTCACAAAAGCACTCCCCACTTTGAACTACATCTCCTGTGACAATCACTTTCTATAACGTACCTCTTTCCCATCTCTATTTTTTTTTTTTTTTGGTTTTTCCAGACAGGGTTTCTCTGTGTAGCTTTGCACCTTTCCTGGAGCTCACTTGGTAGCCCAGGCTGGCCTTGAACTCACAGAGATCCACCTGGCTCTGCCTCCCAAGTGCTGGGATTAAAGGCGTGTGCCACCAACGCCCGGCCCCCATCTCTATTTTTATCAACTTGGTACAGTAACTGCTTTTAACCCGCAAAGTCATCTTCCCTTTAAAGAGTAAATAAAGCTAATCTTTCCAGTACTCTGAATGAAATAATTTTTTTTTAATCCTATATAGCCCTTCCTTTGGAAAATACTCTCACAAATAACCCTAGCTTTTCTAAATTACCATAAAACAATGATAGCATATGGATACTTAAATGCTTATTGTACACTGGGATTTTCTTTCCCAAGATATTGAGTAAAGTGACTCTTTCATGTTGTTTAAATCTTAGATGATCATATAATAAAAAACTTGGAGCCAGATATTGGGGTGAAAGCGGAAAGATCAGAGAAGCAGAGCAGCCAGCCACTAGTTCTTACCTCTACAAAATCCTCAGCCTAAAGAGAGTGAGTTCCTGTTTTTTTTTTATTTTTATTTATTTATTTATTTATTTTTTATGCCTTATATACCTTTTTCTACACAGATATCACTTCCTGGGATGAAAGGCATGCATCCTTTCCAGTACTGGGATTAAAGTTATGTGCCACCAGTGCCTGACCATTTCCAGTGTGGCCTTGAATTCACAGAGATCCAGAGAGATCTCTGCCTCCCGAGTGATAAGATTAAGGGTGTGTGCCATCACTGCCTGACCTCTATGTCTAATCCAGTGGCTAGCTCTGTCCTCTGATCCTCAAGTAAGTTTGTTAGGGTACTGTGGGATTCCCCTGACCCCACTGAAGATTTAAGCCCACTGCCTGCAGCAGACCTTGACTGAGGAGTAGTGCACCTCTGGCCTTTTACCTAGCCTCCCAGTACCCATAGACAATCAGACGCAATGGGGAACCGTGTCAAGCAGGAACTCCTTTATTAAGCATCAGTACACCCTTTATAAAGCGCCAAACCACAAGCCAGCTTTCCTTTTTACCAATCACAACAAAGGTCACATATCCAGGAGCCTCCCCTGGCATAGCTCAGCATGATGATCATGAGGAGGCCATGTACCTATATCATCTCTCCTGATCCCAAGAGCCAATCACAATTTTTGGTAAACAAGTTAGGTCCCTGCCCAGCTCACTTCCTCTCAGGGCCATCTTTGGCTTTTGCAGCCCAACATGCCCTCGGGTGGGTACATAATATATCACCACACTTTCAACTCTCTGAAATCATGCCACACCACAGATAGCATTTGGACTTCATCTTATGGCCAGAGACTCAAAGGAGACTTCAAAAAATTGCACACCAAGAAGGAAGCAAAGACTTCATTAACTGAACCAATTTGGTGTTCCAATGTCTTGCTACCCAAATTAGTTCTCATATATACTTGATGGTGTTTGTGTTTTCCCAAAGGGGTACAGATTTACTCAATCCAACAGTGCGGCTTGAGTATCTTGGCTTGTTGTAATGCTTAATAGAGCAGGGTTTGTCACTGGAGCTTAGTAAAGGTTCAGAGTAAAAAACAAGGACATTTTCTAGTATGAAGAATGTGACAGTGATTTATTGAGGCATTAGAAAGAAATTTTAACTGAACCCATAGTGTCGCAGAAAAATTGAACTAATTTAATTATGATCTTTGAGTAAAAAAAATACACGTAACTGATGTGATAGCCTTTAAAAACTTTTTTTTTCAAAATTTCATTTCTCATGTCATAATTTCTCTATTTATTTTGGATCTTTTTGTTTGTTTGTTTTCTTGGATTTTTAAAATTTCCCAAAAGCTATTTTCACCCATTAGTGTCATTGATATGATTTTAGAAGTTCCTATCAGAAATCATCCTCAGGAAACAGCCCCTGACTCCTTTTCTCCTTTTTGGCTATTTCAAAAGAGAAAAATACTTAATATCAGTATGAATAACACATGTGCTCATTGCAGGAAAATGTTGGTGCAATCTGTGCTTGATACAGTTATAAATAAGTCTTTGAAAGCATTTTTCTTTATTTTAAATAAAGGCTATAGAAAGCCACAAGAAGGATCTAGCCTTGTTAATATCACAAGCTGTTCCCCCACCTGCACTCTGAGCAGCTTTGGTATAGCAGCTGTCTGGCTTCGTGTTGGCACATCACTGTCTGCACAGGAACCCCATGGTTTACACAGAAAATGAATAGGCCCCAGTTCCAATGGAGTCTTTAATAATCCTTCCTCTAATGCTACCATGTGTGAACATTGGGCTTTGAAGGGCTGTGAGGTGGGAAGTTTCAAGGGGATTATTTCAAGCCACTCAATTTTGAAAGGTAAAAAAAAAAAAAAGCATTGCATTGCAGAATAGAGAGAGTACCTTCGCATTCCTCTTGCATGTTGATCAAATGTGGTTTGTATTGATACTACCGCTCCGTGTCTAGCATGTGAGAGCAAATGAAGGAGTGGGTATAATTACATGGCTCCACTCCATTTGGCCTCCTTTAACATAGACAAACAAAGCCCTCTATCGATGTTCCGTTGATTTCATTTACCAAATATTAGCTGGGAAAATATTAACCTAATGGGAGCAAATACTTATCCTGTCATACCTATGGAAATTACACACAGAGATGAAGAACTTTATATGTTATACTTGCTTTGTGTTACTGAGTGACCACTGGACTCAGGAATGGAATTAGTAGTTTCTCTTTCTCTCTCTCTCTCTCTCTCTCTCTCTCTCTCTCTCTCTCTCTCTCTCTCTCTTTTTCTTTCTGCCCATGAATTTTTTAAAAGCATCATCTTTTGCAGGCAAACATCAGTTACAAATAAATTGTTGGAAAATAGGGTCTACACCCTCATATTTTTGACCCCTTTTAGGTAACATTGGAGAATTAAGAATTTCATATTGAGATAGTTTTAAGTATTTTGGAGGACCAGAGTATTTTTTGTGTGATGTGATTTAGTCCTTCACTTAAAGACAAACTGTATAATTACAGAATGAAAATACTAGGGTCTTGTCAGATATGTATGACCCCATTTAAAAGCATCTTCAAACATTGGGAATCCAACTAAGTATTGACCTGAAAGAAATTTAACCCCCATGAGTTTGTGAAAAAACCTATTCCTGAACACTCAATCAACTTATATTTGGCCTATAGATCAGACATTATGTTAGGCAACTCAGAACAGCAGGTAAGTGACATAGAACTTAAATAAAAAAAATACTTTCATTCAAGTAAGGATGTCCAGCATGTGAGAACAAACAAAGGAGTATATATAATTTCATGGCTCCACTCCATTTGGACTCCTTTATCATAGACAAACAGAACCCTCCATCTATGTTCCATTGATTTCATTTACCAAATACTATCTGGGAAAATATTAGCCTTAGTATTAACTCATCTAAAGAGATGAGTACATTGACAGAGGATAGAGGAACCATAGAGGAAGATGACTATCAAGAAGGAAAACTGAGAACTCAGCATCTCAGAGAACAGCCAACAAAGCAATCAGAGCTTTACTAAGTGGATTAAAAGGCACACAGAATAATGTGTGTGAAACATGATTGTAACTGTATACAAGCTTGGTATTTGGAACTTGTTCTGGTAAAGCGTTGAACATTCAGAAGACAAGTTTGAAAAATAGACAAAAGAGCATAATGGATCTGTTTCCTAACATTCCAAAATAGAGTAATCATGAAATAAAAGATGCCAAAGGTTGGCATGTGTGTATCTGCATTTTTGAAGATGCTGCTGATACAGGGCAGTATGAAGAAGAGAGGCCCGAGGAAGAGCAACCAGCTACAAGAATAAAGCAATATAAACCCAGATAATGAAGGAAAGGATAGGAATTGTGAAATGGGAGAATAAAATTCCAAGGCTCACTGGAATGAGAAAAACGGGGTAACAGATCTTTGGAGTTGTAACTATATGTTACTTCCCCTTTCATAAAATTGACCACGGTCACACTCCTAAAATTATGGAAGATGGTGGTGAGTTTTCTGTCCTCTACTCTGACAATTTCTAACCCCTTCACATTCTTCTGATTCTATGCAACAGAGCATGGAGAATCCATAGATGTATAGGGCAGAGAAACCAATGGCTACTTCCAGCAGAGCTTGACAGGTACCTTCGCCCTGTCATTGATTTACGACAGCATTTTAGCCATAGTCTAAAGATGATTGTAGCCGCCATTGCCCTCCTTAAAGTTAAAATAGCTTGCACAGTGTTTCGCCCTAATGTTGTCAAGAAGCATAGCTCCTTTCCCAGAAACTGCTCTAATTGGATTCGGTGGACCTTGACTGGCTTGTCACAGCTATGTTGGAGGTGAAAGAGAAAATTTTGAGATGCTTTATCATGAAAGTTAGAACTGAATGTCTATGATGAAGGCATTTTATGTTCATACTACTTTTCTATGATTTTTATTTTGTTAATTTGACAAATAACCAGCAAAAAGAATAGGATAAGGTTGTAGGGAAGATTCCATTCACACATTTATAATTCTGATAGTTCATTGATAATGAACATTCAATTTGAAATTTTCAAAAATATTATTCTGCCTTTTACAAAATTCCATTTTTAAATTTTGTAGCATTTTGAAGATTGCCGTGGAAGCCATCCAGTTTGAGAACGCAGGAGCATGTCCTCAATAACCACCTGACCAGGAAAAAATACACAAATTCATAAGGTAAGGGCGTCCTTATTTCCTACTTGGCCTATTTCCCAGGAAACCATAATGATGTTTAAATTATTAATGCAATGAAGTTTATTGCTTTGTCCTAAAAATCTGGGCATTATGCAAAACTATCATTTAAAATAATTATTGTCGGAATTTTCAGATAAGCATGAATAAAGTTAATTCACATTGCTCAGCCAAATTTCCTTAATCTTTAGTGGTAGGACTGTTGCCATTCTGTACAACACACAGGTAAAAGACATTTGTACATGCACTTATATGAAGGGAGCCACATGATTGCAGTTAGCCACAGAAACATTGTGTCAAAAGGCCCTATCTACATAGAACACCAAGTAGCAAAAGTGGCTTTTAAAATATGAATACACTAAATACTTTTACTATCTTGATGACTGGCATAGCACAACCTGGATCTTACAACATGAATAGACATTGGGTGAATTATGTCAGTTCTGATTTACATGTAAGGAAAAGGCTGCTGTGTATTAGATCATCTTTCCAGGAACTATAGTGACATTTTAGTAAGTAGTGGGACCATACTTTATCTCCTTTTCAATGTACTGAGGAGAAATGTGGTACAGACAAACTCAGAAGGAAGAGTTAGATTGTCAGGTGATGGGTGAGAATTTTTTATTTTTTTGTAAAGGGAAAGTGGTCATTTCTGGAGGCACCTGTTGGAAGGTGAGCCAATCAGAGTTGATTCAACTAAGTGAAGAGGCTAAAAGTCTGGACACCCTTGACTCCTAAACTTCATATTAAAATATTATTCTCTTGACCTTTCTTGATCCTGGTTCCCTAACAAGCAAGTTGATATTAAGTCCTTATTCTTTAGAAAATTTAATACTGGAGAAGTGTGTGAAGTGTCTCACATGGAGATGTAGGGAGCGGTTCTCTGCTCGTGGCTGTGCTCTGTTGCATCTTGGTCCAGGATATGAGTCTTTTCTTTTTAATGAGTTGTTTGATTATCACCGTGGAACTAAGAATACTCGAGGTACTCCACAGACAAATGACAGAAAAAGCAAGCAGTGATCTTGCTTTTTCAGAAATCTACTAGCTTCTGAAAGTGTAGTTATCATTCACATTAAATTGTTTATTTGAACCTTTGTTGAGAAAAGGGAATGTTGACTGGATTTGCAAGTCTTCTTATATGTACACCCTTAGAATGAGAATGTATGTAAGACATTTTAGGATGTTGTGCATCCTCTCTGCAAAACTCAGATCCAGACATGGTAGTGATAATTATGCAATAAACCAATTACCCGTGGGGTTTGGCTGTGCTGCTTCTCAGAGGAGATTAGTCATTGTGAGAAATATTACAATTCTCTGTTGATATGAAAACTTCAGACTTTCTAACTTGAGCCTTGCAGGAATCTCTTAACGCATCGACAGCCCAGTTCCATGAGGGTTGGACGCAAATTGAAGGATGAGAGAACTTTTCAATTTCCCTCAAACCCTAAAATTTTCAAAAAAAAATTTTCCTATGATTCCTGATTAATAGAACCCTTGATTTTGATTTATATGATTCTATTACTCATTGTAAGGGGGAAGAGAAGTCACACTTTTTTCTATTTAATTTTAAAAATTAGGCCTAGCAGTGATGGAATTTAAAATCAAATTATCCTGTCAGAGTGACAGATAAATCTCAAGAGTTTCTAATGAGATTTCCCACTGCCAGGGTGCTGAAAATCTCCTTTCCAGACTCCTTTATCCCAGGCTCTTGACAGTGAGTGACAGCAAGCATCTGCCTTTTGAAATATGGTGCTATTAGAGGTATTTGGTTCTTATTTAGAAATTTGGGGGCAGCTCTCTTCCTTGTTTGTTCTAGGTTAAATGGAAAAATGTGTCTACACAGATGTCATGGTAAGTCTTTTCACCCTGCAAGTTGTGGATAATTACCCTCGACCTGGATGTGGTTAAATGAAGTACTTTCAGCAAGTCTCTTGCCTTGGGTGTTGCTATTCTTATGAGACTATTTACTATGGAACTGTGACAAATATGACACCGAGTTCTTAGAATACTGTCCCCCGCCATGTTCTTATAATCACTGGAAACCTTAGTGTTGGGTAGACCTCTATCCTGTTAGGTCAGCTAATAATTTCGTTTTATTTAATTATGTATTTTGCGACTCTCTGTTTCTGATACCTAAAAAGAAACGATTCTTTGCTGTGTTCTGAAGTAAATAACCAATACTAGTTCTTAAATTAAATAAAGGATGTTCTTTCTATTCTTCTACAAGATGTACCTCCAGTGATGGTACCTAAGGAACTGAATTGCCTACAAATAGTTTTAAATGCCTTGCAGAAACAAAGGGAATATAAAAGTGAATGAGCAGTGAAATGATATTCCATGTAAGACTGTCTTGATGTATAATGTGCTGCAAAATGAAGTTTATTCTGGCTCAAACTTTTCCATTTCTCCAACTGACACTGCCAGGAGATCATGAACTGTCTTGAAGCTTATTTCTCCTCCTGTGTACAGAAACTTTGCTTTGCTTTGATTTCTTTTCCTCCCTTTCTTTCTTTATTAGCAAAAAGCTAATCACAAACTACAACTAAAATGCAGAACTTTGCTTTTTCATCATGGTTCCATTATTTCACATGTTGTAATCCTTAAAACAGAAGATATTAACCAGTAAGTGCCTCCCAAGAAGCCTGCTTTGGTTGCTCAATTATTATTTGAAAATGAGACATGGTAATGATATTAGCTAATAATTCAAAGAGCAGACGATACTCAGAAGAAAACGTGGCAAGGCACCTAAGCATCGGCCCTGGAGAGCTGTGCATACTGTATGTTAGTTAAGAGTCTTAATAAAAGAACAGAAGGAAAGGAAAATAGCACAAGATGAAGAATGAATTACTTAAGATTAAATAGTTTCTATTTCAGAAATAGACTACATGTACAGCTAATGGCAGGGATTTTCTACAGACAGATGGAACACTCTCATCTCCCAATAGTATTGATATGAAGTTTCTGTTAAGATTCTTTTTTTTTTTCTGAAACATTTGCATATAAATATAAACATCATTACTAGGGGCTAATTGCCCTGTAGGAACTAAAATGTGGGAATTAGCATCTTTAGTCGTTTTTATCATTATTTTTAAAGTATCTCTAACACGCATCATATTTGGTACTGCATGGCTGCAACAGATAATTACTACCATTAAGAATCTCAAACGCAAAATCAAAACCATTTGGAATGGCTTCCAGGGCAACCCAGAACAGTGAGTAGCCACCAAAATGAATATAGGAGGGTTTTGTTCATACATATTCATAAGGGTACTTAATTTGACACTCGTAGTAGGGGGCTTTTGAAAGCTTATCAAAAGAGCAGCCCTCAAACAAGACTAAACATCAAAGAGCTCACTCCCACACTTGTCCACTATCGCTAGTAAGAGGCAATGGATATTACTATAGGAATTATTTATTTTAACTACTCTGAGGAGGTAGCTGTTTCTATGAAGATGTAAACCACATGCTTTTTTCTTCTTTGCCTTCCATCTTATTGATGAGAAATGTTGGGAGGAAAAGCTATTCACAGGATAGATCTGAAGCAACAACTCTGAAGAAATAGGCATGGAGATTGGTGTGATTAATGTCCCTTGCTTGTGCAAAATATGAGGAAGTGCCTGAGGACATGTCTCAAGCTCAGACAAAAGGAAAGTGAATACCAAGATACAGCTATAGCTGAGATTCTGGCTATGTGGACACACTGCCCGTATGGGGGGAGGGGATCTCTATACTTAGCATACAGGTGCTCCCTTGTTTGAGGGCTGTTTTCAGAGGCGATCTTGCTGACACTTCCACTTTTCAAAACCATTTCCATGACATTCAGCAAATGTTTGTTCTGGTGGAACAAATCTTTTAAATTATAGATTAGAAACAGCACAAAGAAACCTTTACAAGTGTTTCAGTTTCACACAAAATAAACACCATTGTATTTAAATGCAGCACTCTTTGTTAGAATAAAGCATCTATCTACCGATCAGGATTTTGTAGTTCTTATGCCTTCCCTCCCTTTTGGGTACAGATAACTGAGAGACACAGAAAAGACTAAACATGGACACTGTGATCTGTGATTCAGAACGTACCTGCCTGTCAGTATTGTTTTCTTCCTCTTTCCCGACTGTCTTTCCCTAGCAGTCCTACACACTACTTGGCTTTCCAATATTTCTATGAACAGTCTATGAAACAATGATTGCTACAACATAATGGTTGTCTCATTTTATTTAATGAGCATTTAATTTTCTTCATCTCCCCTATGTACCTTCAGATAGTCATTATATTTAGGAAATATTGGAGATTTGTAGCGTTAAAAGCATTCTGGGAATAAGTACCAGACCATTACTACACTTAACACAGTCTTCCAGTCACATGTCTTTGAAGTGACTGTATCTGTTAAGAGAAACGTTAAAGAACTCCTCTATATTGAAGACAACTAAAGTCCAATTTAGCAAGTCTTTGTTGAAAAAGGTTTATTATTATGGCCATATATTATTTTATGGTATAGTAATTATTTTAGTAAGCATTAAAATAAAGGGTTTTATTTGCTTATAGCCCTTAGTCATATTAAGTTAATAGATAATCTAATTGAAACCAAATTAAAAAGGGCCATATAATCGAAAATGCTAACTTCTCAAACCACCCTCTGAAGATAGACTGATGTTGTATAAAAGAGACTTATAGTTTAGTTGGCTACAAGCATGTTTTAAAACGTATTTTAGGATAGATTTAAAGTATGGTGAAAATACATTCAAACACTCTAAATGTATACTACATTAACCATTATGCTCTAAAATAATGTCTAAACAGGATAGATAAAAGAAAAAACCTATTGTGTGTGCAAATCTAATAATTCAATGTATTTTGAATGAAGGAGTTGCTAGAAAAGATTTGTAAAACACAGAACTATTATAAGCAATAAATAAGGCTGAATATTGGCTGTTTTTAGGCAAGGACAATAATTTATTTCTTATTCACATAGTATGACAAAATAATACTGAGATGGGAACAGAATCTAAAATTGTAGATGAATCAAAGACATTATAGCCTAAATATAAAGCTAAAATATTTTAATAATAAAATGACAAGTTAATAGCTCTTTGAGACATTGCCATACTTCTAAGCATAAGCATCCTCTTTAGCTTTTGAAGACTATAAGCAATAGTGTCAATTATTAAAGGAAAGATGAATATACCTGAACTAAAATTTTGAAAACGTGTTTGTATCAAAAATTATTGTTAGTTAATTCAAATGATAATACAGGAATAAATTTTCTAAAAACCACAGAAGTCTATGGTGCATTTCTCTTAAAATGGTGGGCAATGATAGATGTTCAAGTATAAAATGTAGAAAGAAATATTAGCCTATGAAATACTGAATCTCCATTGCAAAAGAACATGAAGAAATAAGACCATAAATACACACCCTCTCTCAAGGTCATCATGGAAGATGAAGTAGAAAGACTGTAAGAGTCAGAGGTGGTGGCTAACTTCAAGGAAATGCTATTTTCTGGCTACAATAAGGCATTTGCCCATATGAACTCATAGTAATTGTGACATCATGCCCAAAACCTGTGTAAGTTCAAGCCAGATAAGATCCCAGCATGGAAGCAGACAGGCAGTATGGAAGACTCACCCCTAGGTGAGGAACAATTGACAGTTGACAGCTTCTGGAAGCCACGCAGTTAGCTTTCTTAAAGGGTCTAGTCCCTGCTCGGTCTAACAGGTGTCAGGGAATGTCTACATGCCTGACAGTCTACAGGCAGCACTAAGGGGAGTTACCAGTTTGTTGCTGAGTTTTATTCTTGCTTTTTAAAAAGAGGACACACAGATGGGTGGGTTCAGATCAAGGGGCAGGTCTGGGAGGAAAAAAGGGAGACTGATGGTCATTATCAAAATACAATGTATGAAATCTCAAAGGTTTATTAAAATACAAAACAGACCTCCTTTCTTTTTGTTGGTAGTTTTTATTTAGCTCTATTTTGTTTTCCAACACAGCCAATATTTAAAGGAAAAAATATATCTTGTGCAGAGAAAAAAAGGCCCGTTCTCATCCATAAACATGTGTACACATGAATATCAACTTCCTAAAAATTATACAGAAAATGAACTATTGGTTCAAAAAATAATACTAATCCCTTTCCCTAAAGCTGATCAGGCTTTCAGGAGTTTATTTATAAGAACATGACCACTATAAAATAAAACTTGAATGTTGTTTACTTTAGCCATTTTCACAATTCTTATTAATAGAAAAAAGTCCGAGTGTGAAGTGCAATCTCTTTGTGTTTACATCAAGCAGATTTTCAGGCCTCAAACCTTGATTTATCACCTGCCTTCAATTCTCAAGGTCTGTGTAAGTGTCACAGAGATTCTGTTAGAAAAATGTCCACGTGCTTCAATCAGTCAACACAGGGAAAGACAATGAGACAGGCAGAATTGTGTGCAAGAAGAGAATGGGGAATGAGGCTGTGGACAAGCTCTGTTGAAGCAATATAGCTTTAGCAATACAAAAGGATACTGCATGCATGTCTTCAGTTAGTATAGAGTGAGGACCTGTGAGGAGTGAAGTGAGAACTTGGTAACAAATTGGATGATGAAATAATGAATTAAAGGGCATGGAATACAGCTCAATGGTAAAGTACTTGCCCAGCATGTGTAAGATCATGGGTTCGATCCCATCATCCCCAAAATGATGAATATGGTGGATTATTTTGTATTGAAGCTGAAGACATAAATAGTGGCTATATACATATAAATACATAAAAATACTTATATTATACTTATATATTACATAATATATGATATAATGTTATATAAATCCCATATCCTAGAGGAGGAAATGTTCGGTTATACTATTTCAAGTATTTAATAGCTGCACCCACTTCCATCATTTCTCATTTTCCTCAGATGAGTGGTTTGCCAGTCCAATTCCCTTCTTCAGAAAAATCAGCACCTGCTTTTCTATTGTCAGTCTGAACAACAATGGGTTAGTTTCTCTTAAAAAAAAAAAAAAAAGCTCATGGTAGGAGACAGACTTATCTGGTTCACCACTGTGCTCTTAAAACTTGACTACTTAATAAGCATTTGTTGAATGATGAATACATGCTTCTGGTATGACTAAGCTGTTTGAATAGACACGCTCAGTGCACGGAGAAAAATCAAAGAAAACAATGGAAGAGTAAGCGCAAAGAAAAGATTAAGCGACTAAGAAAAGCAGAGGCAGAGAAGAGATAATTGTGAGAGATTTTTTTTTCTTTTAAGGAAAGCATAAATAACACTAGGAAAAAGAGTTACTTATTAGCTGAAAAGAAGACTGCTTTGGTATGATTCAAAGATGGGGTTTCTGAGTCTTAGAATAAACATATGTCTAATTTTTCAAAATAATATCTGATTATATTTCAAAGTGATAATCCTGATTTCCACTGTTACCCCCCAGTATTTATGTCAGAATTGGGCTAACATGCAACCTGACCAGCATTTGGTATTGTGACAGTCCATAATTTTCTTCAACGTAAAGGACAAAACAATCATTTTATTTTAATTTGAGTATGTTTCATTGCAGGTGATAAATAACTTTTTATTTCCTTGTACTATTGTCTCATTTACATTCTTAAAAATACAGCCTTGCTCAGTATTTTATTGTTTGAATATTTTATCACCAGGAGTTTTCATGGTATTTTGTAAGTATCGCCCCCCCTTTGTTTATGGTAACTTTCGTGGAATGGATACCTTAGTAAGTTTATCTCCTGTTTGTGTTTTCCTTTTAGCATGGCTGAGGTAGATTTAGGTTTTATGGTATTTCTTAGGGTTCACTTTCCTGTTTTCCTTTCATACATGTTGTCTTGAATTTTTGTAGTTCTGTGGGTTGCATATTTGAACAATTTCAATACCTACTCATATAACACTGCAAGGGAATTCTTCCTCTCAATCTCTTTCCTACATATGAAGAATTTTGAGTTCAAATTCGCTGTTTTTCCAGCAGTGATCAGCAAGGGTCTGTGGAGTAGCTATTGAAGAAGTCTTCCAGGGATGTGTAACCCTACCTGACAGAGGATGGAAAAGTCACTGTGGCAGTTCCTAGGAATTCCGTTTAATTCCATTTAGCAACACAATGACATTGTATTCATTGTTCAAGTTTTATGGCTTTCTTGTTCCATGGTTGAATCTCTGTGTTCCTATTCTACGTATTCTTTATCGAATACATTTATAGACAGTCTTTACATGTGTGTGTATGTATGTGAGGATTGTACATAGATGTAGTACATAGTGTGTGTGTGTGTGTGTGTGCATGTGTATTCAACTCAGAAGTAAACCTCACTTATTTTCCATATTAATTATTTTCATTTTAGTAGCAATTATTAATTGTACAAACTAATGGAATTCACTCTGATATTCCAAACATGTTTCTTATATACTTTGATTATCTTAAATCCCCAGTTAGCATATCCTTCACCATTCTTCCACTGTTCCATTTCTTCTGCCTTCAATCCCCCCTCGTACTCCCATGCATTATCTCTATTGTTTTAATTTTATTTAAGTATTATTGTTACATGTATATGTGCATGCATATATATATCGAACCTGCTGACACCCTTTAGTGTTGCTCATATGTTTATGATTTTGAGGGGGAAAGGCACTTGGATAGGCACTCAAGGGCTTCTTCCCCGGGAATGCTGAATGTCCCTCTCTTGGTAGTTGATTGCCTGTAGTTCTTCACCTAGAGATTAATGAGATTTCCCCTGTCTGCATTGGCATAACGAATAGTGATGTCTTGTTAAATTCTTGTCTAGGCTACCATACCAAGTTTTTTTGGCCTTAGTGTCCCAGACCTTTATAAAAACTCAATCTCTCAGCAGACATCCGGGTCCTCTGGCTCTTGAGATCTCTCTGCCGCCTCTTCCATGCTATTCCCTGAGGTTTAGTTGTATTGTAGATGTATCAGTTCGGCTGGGCACCCCACTATCAGTGGTTCTCTACATTTTGATCAGTTGTAGCTTGCTAAAAAATGCAGTTAGAAATGATACTTGTTCAGGAAAATTGTAGTGATAGGTTCTCTGCATCCAGTTCCTCACCATTCATGGGTATTTGACTAGGTTTACAGAACCAGGCATGAATTCCTTCTTATTGAACATGCCTTAAGTAAAATTAGAGAGCTGTAGGTTACCCAAAGTTGTAAATGTCACCATTGCATCATTAGTAGTGTCTTGCCTCCCTGGTCACTGTGTTTTATAGTTATCATGCTAGAAGGATTATTTCTTGCTTTCTTCCCTGGGCAGCTTGCATAGTAACTTCCCATCCTGTCCTCAGAGAGGAGGCTTTCAGGTCAGTTCTACTTCAATTCCTCAGAGTCCTGCGAATAATATTTGTGGTATCTTCAGCAATAGGCACTTACCTTCAAATTCTGGGAGATAACCAAAAGCAATGGCAATAGCTTATATTATTTGGCATCTTTTGAAGTCTCTTGACCAACAACAGTTCATAAGGATGTTTATAATGTCTGGTTTTTAGGAGTTTTCTTGCATAGACTGTGGCTCTTAGGGGGCAGTGTTATCATTCTTCATGGTGTAACTCATTTGGAAAAAAGTGTGCATGTGTATTCATGTACATGTCTATTTTATGTGTAATTCTAGGAAACATAAAATAAGTTGATTCACTGAATTTTTCAAACATCCTTAGTTCTATTAATTCCACATCTGTGCTTCTTATATTGTCTCTTTACATATTTCCCATTTCCTTTCATAGTATCTGCAAACTGCTGTTCCCATCTCTTGAGCATGCTCTCTCTCTCTCTCTCTCTCTCTCTCTCTCTCTCTCTCTCTCTCTCACACACACACACACACACACACACATAATCTCTCTTCAACCCTCCCCCTTCTTTATTATTTTGAGGTTAGCTCTCTTATTTTTTCTGATACATACTCATTTGGCTAGGCTTCCTGAAAAGTAAGCTCCAGGTATCCACTCTGCATTCCCAGTACTGAAATTACAAGAACACATTGCTGTCCCTAACTTTCTTGATAAAAGTACCCAGATTAAACTCAAGTCCCCAAATCTATGTAGCAAAACTTATGAATGTATTCTCAGCCCAATAAGCAATTTTCTAATGTATAGATAAACTTAGAGTCTATATAAAATATAGTCTATAAAAATATAGAATGTTTTCCTCCACAAAGGGTAATTTTTTATACATTAATATATGCTCTCATTCTCAAAAGTGTTATGTGCTTTATAGTAAGGCCCCTGGTACAGGGGAGACTATCAGGTAGGGCTTTTCATGCTGCTGATAAACTAATATGTTTTGCTTAGCAACACATTGAAGAATGAATGTATTTTATTTTCACCAGAATGTGTTTGTTTTTTAGTGGTAAAATACTTGAAATATTTTTACTCTAATAAAGAAACAGAAATGGAGTTTTTATCAAGCGTGTATTTGATTGTTGTCATTGTCTTAATGTTTCTATTGCTGTGAAGAGACACCATGATCACAGCAACTCTTATAAAGAAAACACTTCATTGGGATGGCTCACTTACAATTTCAGAGGTTCAGACCATTGTCATCATGGTGGGAGGCATGGTGACTTGCAGGCAGACATGGTGCTGGCTTCATCTTGGCTTGTAGGCAACAGGAGGCCAACTGAGACACTGGGCAGTATCAGGAGCGTAGGACACCTCAAAGCCTACCTCCACACTGACATGCTTCCAACAAAGCAACACCCACTAAACAAAGCCACACCTCCTAAAAGTGCCGCTCTCTATGAGATTCTGGGGGCCAATTACATTCAAACTACCATGGACATATTTTTTTATTCTAACCTCTTTTCCTTAGAATAAAAAAATAAAGGTTGATATAATCATGTGGAAAATTATTGTATTCACACAAAATATTAGAATAAAATTACTCTAAGTAGTAGCAGTTATCAGAGATGGCAGCCTCATCAACATCATTGCAGAATTATTCTCAAAAGCCCAAATATGGAAAGAAATCAACTTTTAACAGCTTATTGAAAAAATAGAGATGAAGGCCAGAGAGATTGCTCAGTGGGTAAGAACACTAGCTGCCAACAATGACTATGTGAGTTCATCCTCACAACACACATGGTAGAAGGCGATAACTCATTTTGCAATGTGTCCTCTCTTCTACACACACACACACACACACACACACACACACACACAAACACACACCCGCACACACGCACGCACTCATGCGCAAACACATACACACACCACACATACACATCATAGCATTCACATACTATCCCCACACTCACACAAAAATAAATGTTAAAAATTTAATGGTATTTTTAAGTTGAGACATGCGCATATGTACAATAGAATATTATACAGAGTTTAAAACAGGATAATGTTGACATTTGAACGGCATGAATAAAGAAAACATTGTTAAGGGAACTCAGCCAAAGATAGGAAAGGAGACATTGTGAGGTATTAATTATGCAGAATGTTAAAACTTGAATTCAAAGAAAGCATGAAAGAGTAGTTACCTGGGACAGGATACTAGAAAGAATATGGAACTATTGATTACAGGATAAAAGCTTCAGTTATTCAGAATAAAAGTTCTGGACACATAATGCTATCCTATACTTAACTATGTGTAACATGCCTGTGATGTGATAGTGAACCATAGAACTGATCATACACAATAATAACTATGAGCTGGGAAAGATATATTAATGAGTTTGATTATTTGTGTCTTCATAATGTGTATGTCAATTCTTCGCTACATAAATATAGGTATTTTTTGCCAATCATATCTCAAGAAATAAGGAGAATGAGTATGCCATGATATGAGAATATTGGTTCTCATTCACATTTTTTATAATATCCTTGTTCTTTCAGAGTCCTCAAATTCTTTAATAATTAATTTGTCACATTCCTAACCATTTTAGGTTTCTGATAAATAAATTTTACCTCGAGTTCTGGGACCAATTCCTTAATGCAGCAGCACTGGCCACACATGGCTCTTGAGCACTTTAAATGAGATGGGGTTCCTGTTTAGTTAATGCTAAAATTACATTAAAACTTTTAACATTTTATGCAAGAAATGTAATACATTTAATTAATATTTTAATTATCCCAAGTTGAAATGATCTTCCAGAAGCATTAAATTAGCTAATATATATCAACTAAATACTTTGCATGTGTTTTGGTTGTTTGTGTACACTTTTTTTAAAGATTTGTTTATTTTTATGTGCATTGGTATTTTGCCTGGGAGTATGTCTGTGTGAGGGTATCAGGTTCCCTGGAACTGGAGTTATAGACAGCTGTGATCTGCCATGTGGGTGCTGGGAATTGAACCTGGATCCTCTGGAAGAGCAGACAGTGGTCTCAACCCCTGAGACCACATGGTGAGTCAGCAAAGCCTGGTACATTCAGTTGAGGCAGGACCAAGACCCTCCCTGCTGCATCAAGGCTGAGTAAGGCATCCCACCATAGGTAATGGGCTCCAAAAAGCCCACTCATGCACCAGGGATAGATTGTGATCCCACTGCCAGGGGCCCCTCAGACAGACCACACACACAACTGTAATCCATATGCCGAGGGCCTCGTCCAGTCCCATGCAGGTTCCACAGCTGTTGGTCTAAAGTTCATGAGTTCCTAGGAGCTTGCTACAGTTGTCTCTAGATTTCCTCATCATGATCTTGACCCTCCTTGCTCGTATAACCCCTCGTCCCTCTTTTCAACTGGACTTCCAGAGCTCGGCCTAGTGCTTGGTTTTGGATCTCTGCATCTGCTTCCATCAGTTACTGGATGAAGGCTCTATGATAACAGTTAGGATATTCACCAATCTGATTACCAGGGTAGGCCAGTTCAGGCACCCTCTTCACTATTGCTAGTAGTCTAATCTGCGGTTGTCCTTGTGGATTCCTGGGAATATCCCTAGAACCCCTTACCCCATAATGTCTCCCTCTGTCAAGATATCTCTTTCATTGCTCTCCCACTCCTTCCCTCCCCCAGATCAACCATCGAGTTTGCTCATGATCTCATCCCCCATGCCCTCTCCTCTATTGCGCTCCCTCATCCCCAGTTTATTCATGGAGGTCTCATCTATTTGTCCTTCCCAAGGCAATCCATGCATCCCTCTTACGGTCCTTCTTGTTTTCTAGTTTCTCTGGAGCTGTGTGTTGTTAGTCTGATTATCCATTGCTTTACATCTATTATCCACTTTTGAGTGAGTACATACCATGTTTGTCTTTTTGACTCTGTGTTACCTCACTCAGGATG
Organism: Peromyscus nudipes; assembly: GCA_902168325.1. NCBI lineage: Eukaryota > Metazoa > Chordata > Mammalia > Rodentia > Cricetidae > Peromyscus > Peromyscus nudipes. The sequence goes on from CABHPH010162541.1 coordinate 46,237, forward strand.
ATATTTTCTAGTTCCATCCATTTGCCTGAAAATTTCATGATGTCATTGTTTTTCTCCACTGAGTAATACTTCACTGTGTACATGTACCACATTTTCTTTATCCATTCTTCAGTTGAGGGACATCTAGGTGTAAATCATATTCTTTGTTTTCTAGTAGATAGCAATCTTTGATGTATGAAAGGCATATCCCTTGTTTGCTTCAGTTGAAGAGACAGCCATTAGTCTTTACTGATTACTCAATTCCATGTTTTGTCTCCCCGTAAGTATGTAGATATTTTAAATTACTCTTGTTGTGTTTGGTTTTAGCTTCAGTGTTTCCTTTTAAAATAAAATATAACCTCATTAGAATGTCTACATTTTGGTTCAAATCACCTTCTCAATATAATTTAAGTTAGTATCACTATTTAGGTATAAGGAGTCTCTTCTAGTACCCTCATATTCTCCTTGGCCCATTTTTGGTCTTTTATTTTTTTTCCCCAGAGCTGAGATCTGAACCCAGGGCCTTGAGCTTTCTAGGCAAGTGCTCTACCACTGAGCTAAATCCCCAACCACTCCTTAGCCCATTCTTATCTGTTCTCGGAACATTTGTCATTCATCACTCATTTGGCATTGGCCCTTTTCAAATCGCAGTATCACATATATCTACTGTGCTGATGCCCCTTAGTCACAAAGATTAGCTTTGCTTTCTTGTTTCTCTCATGTGTCACAGTTTTGTTTATATATTTTTCCACATTTTCTTTAACCAGAATCTTAATAGCTCTCATTTAAAAAATAATGTACACAGGAGGGCCTTATTACCTTACATACTTCCTATCCTTCCTCCATATTTCTGCTTTAGACATTTTGTTACTGATATCGTCCAACCAGGAGCATTGGAAAATACTCTTGCTAAACATCCTGAAATTTCTGCTATATTTAGAAAAGACAAAATAAAATGTTGAGACTGAAATGAATTAGAACGTAGACTCACATTTCCTCATGTATAGGAAACATGCATATATAGTGAGTGGCATTTCCCAGTACTTCAGAATGAATCAGAAAATACTTGGTAATAGAGGTATTCTATGACAATTAGCTGAGTAAGAACACTGCTAGTCATTTAAAGGCGTTTAATTTACTATGATTACAAGAGCTGGAAGGATTTACACATAATACTAACCTACTTTACATTTGTGACTTTACATGGTCACTTATAATTTTATACCCCTTCCCATTTAGTAAGCCACTATGATCTATGAACCATTTTAAGTAGTTTTATAGTTCTTATTCAGTTTTAAAGTTAACCATATATCATTACACTGTTTTTAAATAATGGTGTTGTGATTAAAGAGCAATAACTAGGAACTATTACTTTTTCAGCTTACAACAGCTCTCAGCATGGCTCAGAACACTTAGTAGGTAATTAAAATGCTTATTTAATTTTCATGCATGGTTGACTCAAATAAAATATATTAAGAGCTTAGGGTTTGAAGTCAGAGTCAAATTTAGATCATAAGTCCTATGCTTAAAAGCCATGTGACTTCACTTCAGACAAGTACTGTACTACATATGTAGGTTTATTTTTGTAAATTATTTTTCTAAATAAGAATCAATTCCTATTGTCTTGCTGTGAAGATTAAAAGTTATTCTGCAATAAATTATTAATTAAGCCTTAATATATTATATACCCCAAATATATTTTAGGTGGTATTTAAATTTATTTTTCAATCTATTGATTTTAACTCATAGACAATAGATGACACATGAATCAACTCTTTGAAGGATCTTACCTTCATAGATTTCTTTTCAAGGGCATTCCTTTATGTGGGTATAAGCATTATGTAAACCACACATTTTAAACCTTTTGTATTTACTTTCATCAGAAAAGTTTTACGTGCTCATATTCATTTTAGGTAAACAGCAATGAACATGACTTCCCTTACTTTATGTAAGTCAGTATTTGTGCTTGCAGTTATGATTGACAGTTAGGAAATGGATGGCTAAGTAGCCTTAGCATTAAAATGGAAAGCGTTAAAAGGCAAGGGTTTGAGGTTGTCTGAATGTTGTTTAGGTAGAGAAATCCATAAAATAATACATGAATAAATATATAAATAAGATGTCTATGGAATTAATGAACAACATAGGGATTACTTTATTCACCATTTCTAAAATTTCTGTTCAAGAACTTTCTAATATGTGCCTCAAATAACACACGGTGCCACCGTTTGTCAGAAAATATGTAAACTTGAAATGCTTCCCTCAGCTTTGAGTGCAAGGGCTATATGCATTAGGAGCCCTGTTTGGAGACAGTTTATTTCTGTGGTGAATAATTTTAATACACAGCAATATCCTGCTTTTCCACAGAAATGAAACAGAATTCCCTAGTGTATTTATTCTCGCTCATTCCCATAGGATGGAGAGTATGTGTATGCTTACATTTGTAAGGTAAATTATATGCTTAGGGATGTAATAGCCCTTGCGTTTATGCATTTATTTTTTTCTCAGAGGAATTCAGTACATTTCATATTGGTTTTAGAAAAATGGAAAAGTAGATCTCAATCTTGACCTACCATCTGAATGCTGGAGAACAGCTTATTTTCAATATTTCCTTCAAAACGCTATAATAAGTAATAAGGAATCTAAGATAACATAGAGAGAACTATAGAGAAAGAAAAGCGTCTGAGTCACTCACAGCAGCTCATGTCTGTAAGCAAGCACTTAAATGGGTGAAGCAGCGGAGAAGAGATGGTCACTCTGAATTTGAGGTCATCCAAGGCTATCTAGTGAAAATCAGGTGAGCTTGGGTTGCATCAACAGATTCAGGACAGCCTGGGCTACAGAGTGAGAGCCTATCTCAAAACACAAGAAAACAAAACAAAATGAGAGTAAAAATAAAAGGAAAATAAAGCATCTTAATTTATTTGTCCAAAATCTTCAGGTCAAAATTCATTAAATAAACAAGCAAATCTTAGATGAAAACTAAGATTTTATTTCACAGGTATGCTAAGTAGGTTTAAGGACATTTAAATTTTGAAAGAGATAATATTTCCTGTTTAAAGAAATGAATATGATTTTTAAAACTATTTTATAATATTCATACTTTGTGTGCATTATCCTTATTAAGGATTTATCCTCACTGGCAGAAATACATTTTAATAAAATGCCTGTCCACACTCTCTGCCTTGTAACCAAAGGGATGCTTTTTCAGATTCTGGAAAAAGTCACCCCACATGGTTGTTAAAATCTTTACTCTTCCTGCCATTGGAATGTCACACTGGAATATTGGGACAAGCTAAATCAATACTTTTTGCTTTTTTAACTAGTAGTTATGTTGTGCATAATTTAGGAGTCCATACTGGAGTTACATTCATAGTATGTGAGAACTGATAGTACTTGAAAGGGCGATGAGTATCACAGATTATGGCATGATTTCAAAAAGAGGCCATACATGGAATTTGCATTGGAAAATTGCAAATTTGAAGGTTGTCATAACTCTCTACTTCCCTGTTTGGGAACAATGGGTTCTCACTGCCCTTGGAGGGTTCTATCATTGTCCTCTGGTGGGCCAGAGAGCATGGGAAATGGTGCTGTCCACTATATGATAGCTGGAGGAACATTGTGAAACTTTAGATTATGCTGCTTAGAATTTGATTTCTATCTAACTATGGTGCAACCCTTAATAGTCTTTGATACTTCTGACTGATATCTTCCAAGTGAAATGAAAGTAATCAGGACGTCTCTATCTGAAAATGAAGGGAAGTAATGTATATATAGCATTGATTACAGTGGCAGATACACAAGTGCTCTGTTGTCTATGAGGAAAATACCAAATACATTTCAAACATCTCCCCTTGCCAGTCCAAATACATGTACTATAAATAACAACATCTTTCACTCTAAACTCATTTTTTAAAATATGCTTTCATTTTCTGTTTTGACAAACACCCATCACAGTTTTGAAGTAACACCTAAAATGTCATTTTTACTACTTTTATCTAATTTATTTAGATTACTCATTCATATGTAGGTTTTCATAAAACTTTTCAACGCATCATGATAGGGCTACATTTCCCACTCACGTGCAGAGTTCCCTAGTGAATGCACCCAAATGGCACCTAACTCCATGTATATTTTATTAGAGATACATTTCTATGATCAATTTTAATATATAAATTGAACATAACAAGAAGTAGAATAGTAGATTTAGTTATCCGCCTAGCTAATACTTTCTCTCCAACACCCCAAATCTCTTCCAGCACAGACTCCTCGGTTTTAACTTGTCCTCTCCTTGTGCCTCCTTGCTTCTTTGTAGTTCTCTGAATGATGCTCTCAGGCATCCTTCCCTCATAGGCCCCAGTTTTCTTGCAGTTGAAAGTTGGAATTGCATGGGGTCCTTTTTCTTGCTGCCATTTTGACTCTTTCACAGATCCTGATGCTACTTCTTCATCAGGTGATGAAGCCTCTCCAGCAGGACTTGAACTTTTTTACTCTCAGCCTATGACTGAATTTGCATTACCATCCAAACAGCCTGCAGTCATTTCTGGTACACTTTAATGATATTTTTTCCTTTTATTCTTTTATCACACATTACACCCATATTTCCTTGAACTCCACTCATCCCAGGTCCCCCACCACTTATGCTCTCTCCCAGATCTAGTCCTCCTCTGACTCTCAAAAAAAAAAAAAAAAAAAAAGAGCAGGCCTCCCAGGGATATCCACCAAATGTAGCCTAATAAGATACAGTAAGACTAGGCACAAACTCTGATATCAAGGCTAGACTAGGCAACCCAGTAGGAAGAAAAGGGTTCCAAAAGCAGGCAAAAGAATTTAGAGATACCCCCACTCCTGCTGTTGGGAATCCTAAAAAAACCACAAGCTACACAAGCATAAGGTGAATGCAGAGGACATAGCTCAGACTCATACATGCTCCACACTTTTCCCTTCAGTCTCTGTGAGCCCTTTTGAGCCCTGCTTAGTTGTTTCTGTGGGTCATTTTTTTCTGGTGTCCTCTGCCCCTCTGGCTCCTACATTCCTTCCTCTCCCCTCTTCTCTCTGTGCCTAGTGTTTGCCTGTGGATCTCTGCATTTCCTCCCATTAGTTGCTGGATGATGCTCCTCTGATGACATTTAGGCTAGGTACCCATCTATGAGGATAACAGAATATCATTGATTACATGGACTTTTTTTTTCAAATAGGCTCAATGTTTTGAATATGCTGGCATCAGTAGCAGTATGCTTTCTCTCTTTATGTCTTCCACCCACTTAATGCCTCTTCTATCTTAACTGTGCAGCCATGTACTGCACTGTGATTGTGACTTTGTTCTGTTTGTAGTAAACCAAAGCTGGAATGGCATTCATTTCTTTTTGCTTCTTGTTATTTTCATAGATAGATTAGCTCTTGCTATAGATATTCTCATCACCAGAACACAGTTTTTATTGTGGTTGTTTCTTCCTTCTAGAAATTTCACCTTCTCAATGAGAGGAAGCATGAGGTGATACATTGTGTCCCCCAATATACTGTGCACCCTAATAAAGTTTATCTGAGGATCAAAGGAAAAAGCCAGCCACTATATTAAACATAGAAGTCAATCAATGGTAACACACACCTTTAATCCTAGTATTCGGGAGGCAGAGATCCATCCAGATCTCTGTGAGTTCAAGGCCACAATGGGGAACAGAGCCAGGAATGGTGACACACACCTTTAATCCCAGCAGTAACCATAGAGTTCTGGAGGTCTGTACAGTCAGACAGGAAGTGATATAGCTAGGCAGAGAGAGGACGTGAGATGCAGAACAGAAAGGCATATAGGCATGGGTATACAGGAAGTAGGTCTCTTTGGAAGCTGAGGGGTCAGTAAGGTGAGGTTGGCTGTGGCTTGTCCTATTCCTCTGATCTCTGAATTTTAACCCCAAAATCTGGCTCTGGATTTTTTAATAATAAGACCATTTAGCAATTCATCTTATAGAAGCAATATATGTTCTGTTTGTTTGTTTTTAACATGTTTGGATTGGCAATACTATTACTCCAGCATTGTGGGCCATTGATGAGTAAAAATAAAGAGAATTTGAACACAGTTGCTGCAAAAGTACATTAGTCAGTATAGTAATGGAAATCAGTAAGAGGCACTTAGTACTTACTGCTTGGATAAGCAAGACAAAGGAGTGCATAATATCCCTGCAGAACAGAATAGGGTATGGTTTGGCAAGAGGAAACTTCAGTGCTTGCTTTAGTTAGGTTTCCTACTGATGTAATGAATACTCTATGACCAAAGGCAACTTGGAGAAGAAGGAGGTTTTTGGGGGCTCACTTATCCTCAGTTACAGCCCTTTGAGGGAAGTTAAGACAGTAACTCAAGCAGGGCAGGAACCTGGAGGCAAGAGCTAATGCAGAGGCCTTGGAGTGGGTGCTGCTTATTGGCTTGCTCCTCATTGATTGTTCAGCCTGCTTTTTTTTTCTTTTTTTTTCTTTTTTACTTTTTTTTTTTTTTTTTGTTTTTTTTCGAGACAGGCTTTCTCTGTGTAGTTTTGGTGCCTTTCCTGGAACTCGCTTTGTAGACCAGGCTGGCCTCAAACTCACAGAGATCTGCCTGCCTCTGCCTCCTGAGTCTGCTTTTTTATAGAACCCAGGACCTCTATCCATGGGTGGTATTACCCAGAATGGTCTGTGCCCTTCCCCATCAATCACTGATTAAGAAAATGCCTTACAGGCTTGCCTACAGCCCCATCTTATGGAGACATTTTTCTCACTTGAGGTTTTAATCTCTCAGATTGTATTTATTGCTTGTATCAAGTTGACATGAAAATAACCAGCATACCGTTTTACTGGAAAATATGGAACTTACAATATTTCTTGAGCTGTCCATTTCATAGTATTAAACTGTCAGTGATCAAGAGTAAGTGAAATAGTGAGAAGCAATATAGCACGTAAGGGGGGTTTTCACTACACTTGTAATGTCTCCTACAAATTTATCAGGTCAAACAATGGACAAATGCACTTTTAAAAAGAGGGATTATGTACCGTAAGTAAACACTACTACCAACAAAGCTTATAGGAATAGCTAAGTCTATTCCCATCAAGGTGTGCTATGTAGACTTTCTGCTACAGGTAAAATCTTTTGTACTGAAGGAATAGTACATTTCCACACGTTTCTTCATCTGAATCCTGTACACTAATCTCACACAGATATTATTTCCCTAAAATAGAAATTCTGCCCACATATTTGCTCACCAAGTGTTTGAGTTCATTTCTGCATGGCAAGGAAGAAAATAAGATTTTTGTGTTGTGTCATGGTAAATGAATAAATAGTTTTTCTATTCATTAGAGTGGACATAATAGAATAATTATATATTCATGGTGGTCAGTTTTCTATAAATATTAGAATCCAGTAATTGCTATAAAACTGCATGCTATTTATTCATTTGGAGACTTAAAGGAACATGCATAGCATGAAATATTTCTATAAATAAAACATACACTTGTCTTACTTGTTTTGACCTTTGTGCTGCTATAAAATACTGTTTTTTTTCCTTGTTAATATTTGATATATTCACCATCCTGAAGTAGACAGTGTTTCAGATACAGTTTTCCTGTGTACACAATCCTTTTATGGCAGCTATTCCTCTCCCAGATGGCAAGGATCTTGAATTTTCTTTTCTTTCTTTTGTTTTCTCTTCTTAAAGATGTGGGAAAACAAATGAAAATTGCCCATCTTTTTCCTCCCACTTTTATAATCGTGTTGCCTAGCTTCTGACTGTTGTCACTAGTCAGTCTGAGAATTGAGAACGTGTAGGGTGGTGAGAATTCCTCAGCTTACACTTTCCCAGAGTCAGGGTGCATATGGCTATATAGACTCACATAGTAAGCTTCAGAAGGCTTCTTTCTCCAATTTGTCCTCCTCCGTATTTCCATAAAGATCTAACATTCAAGATGTAGGCTTCACAAATGAGAATGTTTCATGCAAAACAGGAGCCATCTGTCAGCCCTTGAAAGCATCCTGGCTATTGTATTCTCCTTTTGTTTGCTTTTAGAGAAGTAGATTTTTCATTTTAGGAATCTAAAATGGGATGATCTCTTCTGAACTCTGATCGCTAGGTAATATCATATTAAATTTACAAAGCATTTCTGAAGATAAAACTGTCAGGGAACTCAGAAGTTCAGACAGGAAAAACTACAGATGCAGAAACCCGAGACATGGTTTAATCAGTAATTTGCAGAGGGAAGAACATGAAGATGGTCAAATTAATTCAGTAATACTCTGCTCATTCTGTTAGTTTCAATTGTACAGTCATCAATGTCAACTGAATAATCTGACTTAGAGTTTTGGTGTTCTGTTTGATGCAGAATGCAGACTCATACTTCCCTTGTCAGTATGACCAAGCCATTTTTTTCTTAACTAGGTTTTTACAAGCCATTGACAAAATGTCCAGGTAGTTCCTCTCCAAACATGGTTTCCAAGAATTGCAGTATAAAGAGGGTTAACATAGAAAGAATAGGTAATAGAGAGACCTGATGACAGTGATTCTGGCTAAGAAGTTGTTTGATTTTTAAAGTCATCCTGTTTTGAATCAGAGAAAAGAGTGATAACCAGGAATATCACAACAGTGGCTATTATTACAGACCAGTATTCTATTAATACATTTTGTCTCTAGTGAAAATTAGAAAAAAGGTATACACATTCTGTAAACCAAACCTCTATTTAACCATAAGCTAACCAGACATTGCCTGATGGTTCTGATAAGTAATTTGTCCATATTTGTAGTGAGTCACTTGAGAAAAGACAGTTTTTCATTAATTGTCTTCAGTAGGTAAACTATGGGGTTCTATTTTTGCCCTTCTATGAAATCTGTATTTATTAATGTGTTATCAATTATTGTTTCCTATACATTGTGTTTTTCTATCTAGTTCTAGAGGCAAACAGCACACAAAACATGCATGAAAGATACAATTAAGCTTGATTATATAATATATGATTATATAGTAAGTTTAAAAGTTCATATACTTAATATTTTTGTATTTTATATGCAAACCAACATGATTGTCCACTGCATATATTTCTGTTAATATGTTTAGTAAATATATTGTGGGATATGTTATATTAAATAACAGGCAAATTAAATTTCTATTTTAATGCTTTTGAATTTCATAATTTCCATGAAACGAATAACCATAGTTTTTCACTACATTGTGCAGACAATTTTAAGATGATTTCTGAGTGATTATAACTGACCAGTAATCAATAAACTGTGGAATAGATTAGCTGTTATCAAATACAGAGTATGAACTTTCATTAAAAAAAAACTGATCAAAAAATCAGCTTCTTTGTAGCTTACATAGTCTCAAGATGAACAGACCCCACTTACAAAGAGGACTTTGAGGGGTAAATGTGTATTCTGAGCCAGTTTATGATTCTTTTCAGCTCTGAGAATAATAAATGAACATTATTTTTTTTTTGCAAAAAACAGAGAAGATGCAAAGTATTATTAAGTCCCTTAATTTAATCACATTTTGTGATATATTTTATACAATGTAGTTTGTAGTGATACCTCTGCTTTAGAAGAGGATTATAAGCATATTTATTTAATATATTAAAACACTGTTTTATTCGCAATATGTCAGAATGACTCCTTTGGTCATCCATTGGGAAGTGCTGTGGCTATCAACTCACATTGCATTTTTTTTCCACTGGCCAGCATTGAGCATGCCACAGCAATGTGGGCATTTTACAGTATATAGGAACAAGGGAAAACATTATTTATATATGTATAGACAATGTACATATGATGGAGTTTCTAAAGAGTGTTTAAAGACTGCACAGTTATGAAACCTTCATAAATACAAGTGAAAATTTTTTTTAAGAAGCTGTCATTCCTTTAGATGAGAAAACAAGTTACTAGTTAAGTTAAAAATCGACAGCTGACAAAAAAAACATGTTACACAAAGAAAGACAGAAGAAATAAATTTAGACTTTTGCTTTGGTGTATGTACAACATTCTTTTTGTGGACTTTTAAGGAAAAAGTGCTTAAGATTCTAGACATTCAGCAGTGCTGAATGTAGACCAATCACATTGAAGATTTGAGTCCAAAGAAAATCAACCACCCATAGGTGACATTATAAGTCCTTCCTTGTAACAGGAACACTCTAATGTGGGTAATACTTTGAGTAGACTGGTATAAACCAATGTAGGATTTTTCCTAGAAATTGAGATCCTCAAATAGGAAAATAAACTATTGTAATATAAGAAATCTCACTTTTACTTTGGATTTTCACTATCTGTAGTGAACTTAAATGAATAATGGTATATATATATATATATATTATTTGTGTTATTACTTTGATACACATTGGTTTTATATAATACTAATAAAAGCTAATAAAATATTCACATTTCATGCTTTAACATATTAAAATATTGTTGGATTTTGGGATGAAATTTAAGTCAAGCAGCCCATTGTATAGCTAGATGAAAGAACTAGAATTTCTGATCAAAGTAACAAAAAAGAACAATTTAATTTTCAGGGTTTTTCAGAGAGGAACCAGAATAGTGTTGCTGCCGCCTTCTTCTTCTTCTTCTTCTTCTTCTTCTTCTTCTTCTTCTTCTTCT
>CABHPH010162541.1:56826-80507 GCA_902168325.1 Peromyscus nudipes
TTCTTCTTCTTCTTCTTCTTCTTCTTCTTCTTCTTCTTCTTCTTCTTTTTTCTGAGACAGGGTTTCTCTGTGTAGCTTTGCGCCTTTCCTGGAACTCACTCTGTAGTCCAGGCTGGCCTTGAACTCACAGAGATCCACCTGGCTCTGCCTCCCAAGTGCTGAGATTAAAGACGTGAGCCTCCACCACCCAACTGCTTGCTTCTTCTTGTAGACAGAATGAGTTAGACTGTATATGTAGGATCAGACAAATCTATGTGACATAGGACAGGAAAAATTTCAGCAGATAAATTGTAGATGGATGTTATGTGTAGATATGTGATAAACATACACATGTTAGCTGCTGTAAAATAAGAGTCCACATGTGGAATTCATTTTTTCCTTTATTTCTCTCTTGTTCTTGCTACTGTTCTGATATTTCCATGATAATTTACTTCCTTCTAGCTAGTCTTAAAAGGGAGGTTATTCTGTTCAACTCTGGCTATAAAGAAGATTCTTCCAGAAACTAAATATAACTACATGTGAAAATAAAATTACCTTTGGAGCTTGTGAAATATCATCTTTTAGTTGTTTCTACATCCTACTATTTCTTTACTTTTTTCTACTTACTCTTATTTCTGTACAAAGCTCTGTAATGCAAGTTTATAAGTATCTTTAAAGAGCATACATTTTCCTGGAATTCTTAGTTTCCCTTCCAATAATAATGCTAAAAAATAGATATTCAAGAATCCTTGCTCATAAATGACCCCGCTGATGTTTATAAAAGCCCCTTTCAAGGGACCTTAATAGGCATTCAACCTTGTGGGTAATTAGAGTGTTCAGGGAAGACGCAGGACTGGGCCACCTGGTAATGTTCACAGGTTTTAGTTTTGTTTGCCTCAGGGAAACTTGTACTGTCCCAATATCCTGGCCTCAGCATTACATTTTACTCTCTTCTGAAAAGGTCTATGTCAGAATATACCATGAAATTCAAAAATGGACTTGACACTCTGAATTACAAATGATTGTGGTCATTGTAAAAGGATGAGGGATATCACTGACCAAATTTCTTAATGAGATTCCTTATGACACATGTCTTTTGCTTGGATTATAATACATATAATAATATTAGAAAGAATGAGACTAAATAGTGATGGTAGTATAATTAATATGCACTATGAAATAATTTGTATGATCATGGGATCATAAACAAATTTAACTATTGTCCTTATTTTATAGAATAATCTTAACTCTTGGTAAACAATACAAGACATCATTAAGTCACTCTGAAAAGTTTGCAGAGACACTACTTTGTAAGACAGGCCACTGAAGTCTAGTTGTCTTCTCCTGTTCATTTCTCAGAAGTCTTGTTCATCCTTGAAGCTGGTATGCCAAACTATATGCTTACTCAGGCTTTCTGTGTGGTTCTGTAATATGGAAGTCATGTTGAACCCTCTTCCCTAAAGTTGTCTATTATTATTAATATTATTATTATCATCATCATCATTATTATTATATTTTGCTAGCTTTTTGAAACAGGGTCTCACTATATAACTCCAGCTCCCTAGAACTACATAGAACAGGTTTATCTGCAACGCACAGAGATTCACTGGCCTGCTTCCTGAGTTTTGGGATGAAAGACATGTGCCAACACATCAGACTTCCTAATTTTTTAAAATTTAATTAAATTTATTTATTTTACATCCCAGCTGCAGTTTCCCCTCTCATCCCCTCATCCCCACCCCACCTCCCCTCCTCCTCCCCACATCTGCTCTTCCTCTGTCTCTATTCAGAAAGGAACAGATATCCCATGGGCATGAACAAAGTATCAAGTTGTGGTAGAATTAAGCATCTCTCCTTGTGTTAAGTCTGGGCAAGACAACCAGTATGAGAAATAGGTCCTCAAAAGCCAGCCAAAGCATTAGGCACAGCCCCTGCTCCCACTGTGAGGAGTCGCACAGGTAGATCAAGCTACACAACTGTCACATATATGTAGAGTGCCTAGGTTGGTCCCCTTCAGGCTCTCTGGTTGTCAGTTTACACTCTGTGAGCTCCCATGAGCCTAGGTTAGTTGTTTCTGTGGGTTTTCTAATGATGTCTTTGACCCCACTGGCTTGTACAACTCTTCTTCCTTTTCTTCAGGAGACTTCATCAATTCCTACCTGATGTTTGACTATGGGTCTCTGCATCTGTTTCTATCAGTTACTAGATGAAATCTCTCTGATGACAATTGGGATAGTTACCAATCTATGAGTATAGCAGAATATCGTTAGGTATCATTACATTGACATTATTTCCCTTCAATAATGTTTGGTTCTATCCTAGGTCTCTAGGTTATCCAGCCTCCAGGTCCTGGCACACAAGAAGTGTCAGGGGTAGGCTCACTTTCATTGCATGCATATCAGGCTGGACCAGTCATTGGTTGGCCACTCCCACAATCACTGCACCACCCTGACCCCAGCACATCCCATAGGCAGGACAGACTTCAGGTCAAAGGATGTATGGCTGGGTTGGTATCATAATTCCTCCACTGGAAGTCTTGCCTGGTCACAGGAGATGGCCAGTCCAGGCTACATATCCATTATTGTGAAGAGTCTTAGAAAAGAGGAGATGTGAATGTATGTTAGAGAAAGAACACATGCCTCACAATCATGAGGGTCCTGATTTCAGTGCCAGCACTGCTAGTAAGTAAAGTGATTGTATATCCCTTATTAAACCAGTTAGCAGTACCCACAAGCCAATTAGAGAGTGGGCATTGACATTCCTCTTGTTGACAATGTGGAGTGGAGTGCTATGAACTTTTGTGTAAGATTTTAGGTTGGCAAATGCTATTAGTCATTTTAGGCATATTTCTAGAGGGGATTCACTGGGTTGAACAGAAATTCTCTTTAACTTTCAGAGGAACTGCTGAACTGTCCTCTGTGGTAGTTACATTTGCCGTCATCAGTTATTGAAGAGCAATTTGTACACAACCTGTTAACACTGACTATTGTGTCTTCGACTGTGTCATTTAACTCAAGAATGGCTATACAAAATATAATTTATACACATAGTGGAGAACATCCCTAAAAAATGAAATGATTAAACATGTTACAACAAGAAAGGTCACTGCAATATACAAGGCATGCAAGTGAACCAGGACAGACAGGAGAGTTTGCAGGTCAAGTGGTAATATCTTTAAAAAAAAATTCCATATGAGGCATATTCATGGAAAGACTAAATTAATGGTTATTTGTGTCTGAGGGTAGAGTAATGGCACTTCTCACAACTTTGGGACTTTGGGGAGGCAATAAAACTATTCTGCAAATTGTTAGGATGGGTAGATTCATATATTTGTAAAACTAATAAAGTCTAATGTGTTCATCCACTTCTAGAAGATGCATGCTGTATTTCATGAAATATATCTCAATTATTAAAATTACATTTTATTGATTTTTAAATGAAGTGTGTACACTCATGTATGCATGGGCATGCCATAGCATATTTTTGAGATGAGAGGACACCTTGTGGAAATTCTTTCCTTCTGCCGTGTTCAGGATTGAATTGCAGTTGTCAGGTCTGGGAGCAAGCAATTTTACACACTGAGAAATCAGTAACCATCATTGTATCATTTGTTAAAGTATATTTGAAAAATGATCAGTATATCAACTCTAATAATGACAATTAAATTCAAGATTGAAGCGAGAAAGGAGAAATGCAACAAAATGTGTTTTTAGATAATTTTACTATGAGAATTTCATACAATGTATTTAGATATGATCTACTACCCTTTCCATAATACCTTCCTACCCACACACCTTCCTGTCCCATTTATTGTAAAAATCACTTAGTCCAATTTGTGTGACCCAAATACTCAGGTGTGAAGCCTACCCTGGAAGGTGTCACACTCTTAAAGAAAACTAACTCCCCCTTTTCTGGCAGCTATCAAATGCCAATAGCTGCACAGCAAAAGATGGGACTTGGTGCTCCACCCACCCTGACAATGTGAATTTTTTCTGTCCAGATTTCGCAGATGTTGTGCATGCTGCCACAATTGCTTTGAGTTCATATATGCTATTACCCTGTTGTGTACTGTTAACAGTGTGTCTTTGTAGTCATGCCCATCTCTGCTCCTTAGAGTCTTTCTGGCTGCTGTTCCCTATTATCCCTGAACCTTGGGGAAGGTGTGTGATATATATGTCTCATTTAGGAATGAGTTCTTCAGTGCTACTCTCTCTTTGCATGAGGTCCTCTGAGTTCATTCTTGTTAGATTTACATCAGAACCTCTAAAACTAAATAATCATATATGTCTGTATATGCAGTTATACGTGTATTTTCATGACATAAAGACATATTTTATGTTTACAGATGTGGATTGCTTCCATATTTTATCTATTTTGGAAAATGTCATTTTATCTAATAAGGAACATAAATGAATCTCTCTTTGAGTCCCCATTAATTACAAATATTTCGTGTTGATTCTTGAAAGTAGACTTGTTACATAGTAATTTCATTTATACTTTAAAAATAAAACTCTGTAATTTCCCAGTAGGGTCTATATTGCTTTAAATTCCTACTTAAAGAGTACAAGGTCTGCCAGGTGGTGGTAGCACAGGCCTTTAATCCCAGCACTTGGGAGGCAGAGACAGGTGGATCTCTGGGAGTTCGAGGCCAGCCTGGGCCACAGACCGAGATCCAAGACAGGCACCAAACTACACAGAGAAACCCTGTCTCGAAAAACCAAAAAAAAAAAAAAAAAGAGTGCAAGGTCAAGGGTAACAACTGTTCTACATGCTCACCAAGACTTGAGATATACTTATCCCAATTTATATACACACACACTTATGCATATATATTTCATATGTATTTGATTTTTGGATAGTACTTGCCCTAAAGGATTGGAGGTGGTATCTCATTACTTTGATTTATTGGTACCTAACTAAGAATTAGTGAGATTTTACAACCTTTCATCTTTTCCCATGCTTTTGATCATCTCTGTATCTTTCTTGAAAAATATCTATTTAAGGATATTGTCCATTTAATTGTTTTGTTTTGATTTCATTTTTGTTGCTGAGTCTAAGGAGATTTTTTATTTGTCCTGGATATTATTTCCTTATTAAAGAATTAATTTACAAATACTTTTCTATTCCATGAGTTATTTTTTCTTTATGAATAACAATTTCAACATTAAAAAGTTGTATTTTTTATAGTCTAATTTGTCTGTTTTTAAATTTTGTTGCCTGAGCAGTAATGTCATATCCCAAAAACCATTTTGAATTCAGTTGTTTAGAATTTTGCACTTTATCTTCTGCTTGGAGTAAAATCTTTAGGGCTTACCTTTACGTCATGGATCCATGTCAAGCTAACCTTTAATAAAGTATTATAACCGTGTCTAAATTATTTTTGGACACATATATCTCCACTTTCCCCAGAAACATTTGTTGAAAAGACTCATTTCTAATTTAGTGACTGACACATTTGTCAAAATCATTTGACTGTGCTTCTGTGGGTGTATCTCTGGAGCAGGTTCTGTCACTAGTCTGCACGCCTGGATGTTTGCTAGTGCCACACATATCGTTTCATTTACTGTGGCTTTGTACAAAGTGTAGAAATGAGATCCAATCTGTATTTGGATATTTGGTTTTCCTATCTCATTAGTGTATTACCCAGTCTTCGTGTAGTCTTTGTTTGTTTATCCCTTTTGGTTTTATTTGATTTGTTTTATGCTACTTTATTTGGGTCCTTTAGATATATAGGTATATTGTTGGTCTGCATTTGTGGATATTAGACTCGCTTTTACAACTGTATTGCCTTGTTCATAATGTTTATTTAGTTTTATTTTCATCTATTGTTTGTTAGGACATTTTCTGTCTTCTTAGGTCTCTTCATTAATAGTTAATATTTTATTTATTTACCACAATTGAGGAAATTTTCAGAATTCTGCCGTGTCTGACATTTCATTTTATCCTTATACTTGGAGAAGACACATCATACAATACCTATAGTTTCATAGATTGAGACCCAACTTGTTGCTTACAATTTAATATGATCTGGAGAAGATTCTATGTGTAGTTGGAATTTTCTTTGGGCCACCAACCAGCTCCCAAATAAAGACATGGAGACTTATTATTAATTATGAATGCTTGGTCTTAGCTTATGCTTGTCCCACTAGCTCTTTTAACTTAATTGTCGTGTTTCTATTCATCTATGTTTTGCCTTGGGCCGTTTTGCCTTTCTTTCATTCTGCATGTCCTACTTTCCTGCTTCCACTGTATCTGTCTGTCTGGCCTCTGGCATCTCTCTGTAGTCTCCCTTTCTTTCTCCTTTCTGGAGCCTAGATTCCTGCTTCTTCTTAGTCTCTCTGCCTGCAAGTCCTGTTTATGCCTCCTTCCTCACTATTGGATCTTCAGTTTCTTATTCGACCAATCAGGTGCCTTAAGTAGTCAAGGTAAAGCATAACACCTCTTTACATAGTTAAACAAATATTACATAGTTAAACAAATGCAACACATCTTTACATAGTTAAACAAATATTCTGCAACACCTATATGAACTGGGTAAGACAGCAGATGTTGTGGTTTAGAGTAGAGTACTGCATTTATGTTTGTTATATCTGGTCTGTTTGTGATCATCAGATCCCCCTTTCCTTACTCATTCTACTCCTCATTGTTCTTTCCATATCAAGAATGTAGTGAGGTCTCCTATTATTGTAAAACAGTATATTTTCTCCTATGAATCTTTCAAGTGTCATTTGTTATATTTTGACAATTGTCAGGCATACTGGTGTTTTTAACTGTTGTATCTCTTTGTATCTGTTACATTTATTCACATGTGATTTTCCTTTTTCTCTCATGACTGCCTTTCTTTCCATAGCACACACAATCTGATATTAGTAGAGTCACACTTATTCTGTATTTGGGTGGCTATTGTCATGTTATATATCATGATATCCTTTCTCATTCTCTCATGTCAAATTTGATCATATATTAAACCCCAAATCAGTCTTTTTTGGAGAGTATATGATTAAGTCATGCTTTGTTATCCATTTTTCAAGTCTCCTTATCTTCAATAATAAATTTAGTCCATTCATACTTACTATGTTTACTAATTAAAAGGGACTTATTCTTGTTTTTTCATTCTTTATAGTTGTGTGTGTGTGTGTGTGTGTGTGTGTGTGTGCATGCCTCATCTCTTTCTTTATTGTATTCACCTTTGACAGTATTTTAATCAAAATGTGTGTATTTTATTTCTTTTTGTTTTCCTTTGTGTGTAATCTGTTGCTAATTTCTGTGTGGAGACTGCATTTAACATCTTAAAACTATAACGCTATACTTTAGGTTTATAAAAACTAACTTTAATATCTTCATTTTAAACAGCTCTTTTTCCATTCCTTTCACTTTATGTTTATGTGTTATACACCCAAACCATAAACTGATAATTTATTTAATTCATCACTAAATTAAATTATCAAGAAAACTAACTGTGGTATTGAAGTTGCAACAACTGAAATGTTTACATTCATAATTTAATTTAAATGCATCTCACAATCATATATGAAAAATGGGATTATATGCCATTATTGCAAAAATTAAATTGTCGTGGGCTATACATAAATGTCTATTTCTTCACAAAGCTTCATATTACTATATAAAGTGATTTTATTTTAGCCTGCAGACCCCTTGAGCTTCTGTTATTTTGTCCCTGTATGCTAAGTGTCTCATTAACAAGATGCCTCTGATTGTCTGAGAATGCCTTTATGTCTCATTTACTTTTGAATGACGTTTTTATCTTATGTAAGTGTTGTTGCTAACAGATTCTTTCCTCTTGCTTCTTAATATGTTAATCATTGCCTTTGGGTCTTCAAAGATCTGATGACAAATCTGTTGATATCCTTGTGAACACCATTGTATGAAATGAAATGCATCCATTTCCCTTGCTGACTCAAAACTTCTGTCTTCAATCTGAATGGTTTTCATTTAACATGTGCTGGTTTGCATATCTTTAGGTGCTTTCTATTTCCAATTCAATTTGTTTGGTTACTTATTTTTATACTTTAGCCTCATCATATCGAAAGGTTTTTCACATATTAGTTTAAACTTTGTCTCTTCTTTCTTCTCCTCATCCCTTGCTTTGGGGGACAGCCACACTTGCTATATTAGTCAGTTAGATGGTTGTATTAGTCAGGATTCTCTCGGGCAGTGGTTCTCAACTTTCCTAATGCTGCAACTCTCTAATACATTTGCTCACATTACGTGACTTCCAACTATTAAATTACTTTGTTATTACTTCAGAATTGTAATATTGCTACTGTTATAAATTGTAAGGTAAGTATCTGATAGGTCCAGTATCTGACATAGGATCTCTGGGGGTCATAACCCACAGGTTGAGAAACCATGCTGTAGTGTAATAGAATGAATCTCTCACTCACACATATATATGTACATATGTATGGGATTTATTAGAATGACTTACAGGCTGTAGTCCAGCTAGTTCAAAAATAGTTGGCTATGAATGGGAAGTCCAAAAATCCAGTAATTGCTCAGTCCTGGAGGCTGATATCTCAGCTGATCTTCAGTATATGCTGGAATCCCTGGAGAACTAGGCTCTAACACCAGTAAAGGACTGGACTTGCCAGCAAGGTGAGGGGAAGCAAGCAAAGAGCAAAAGCTTCCTTCTTCATGTCCTAATATAACTTCCAGCAGAAGCAGTGGCCCAGATTAGACCTGATTAAAGATCTGAATTAAACGTGTGTCTTCTTCCTTAAAGGTTCAAATTGGAAGTAGATCTTCCTACTTCAAATAAGCAGAAATTCCTCACAGGTGTCCCTTCTATTTGAGGATTTTAGTTAATTCCAGATGTAGTCAAGTTCACAAACAAGAATAGCCATCACAGTGATGCTCCACAAGTCTCTGTGGATCTTTCTGCTTTTAATTCATCTTCATTAATCTCTTCCCAAGACTCCAATGTCTTTCTTCAGGATTTTTCAATCTATGTTCTACCTGATAAAATTTGCCTTTGATTCCTCACAATAACATTTTGTTTTGGTTTTTCTTTATTAAGATTTTTTTTATTCATTTTACATACTAACCACAGATCCTCCTCTCTTCCCTCTTCCTCCTCCCCTCCAGCCTTCCTCCCCCAACTTACCCCCATTCCCTCCTCTGAAAAGGTAAGGCCTCCCATGGGGAGTCAGCAAAGCCTGGTACATTCAGTTGAGGCAGGTTGAAGCCCCTCCCCCTGCATCAAGACTGTGCAAGGTGTCCCACCATAGTTAATAGGCTCCAAAAGGCAGGCTCATGCGCCAGGGAGAGATTCTGATCCTTCTGTGAGGGAGCCCCTTAAGCAGACCAAATTATATAACTGTCTCGATAATACAGAGGGCCTAGTCCAGTCCCATGGAGGCTCCACAGTTGTTGGTCTAAAGTTTCTAAGTTCCCACTAGCTTGGTTTGGTGGTCTCTGTAGGTTTCCCCATCATAATTTTGATACCTCTTCCTCACAGAATCCCTCTTCTCTCTCTTTGACTGGACTCCATCTTTGTAATTTTTCACCCCTCAATTTCCCTTTGGATTTCTATTTAAAATTTGTATATTTCTACCTGATATTTCTGTCTTGATTATTATTAGTATTTTTTTTTTTGGAAAAGTTCTTGTTCCTTTTAGTTTTCTGTTGAAAACCTGTTATTTAGAGAGCTGGCCCTGAGGTCATAAAAGTGGGAGAGGGGCTCCCGCCCTACCGTCTCAGCACTTAAGAGAGCAGGCCCTGCACCTTGCCTGGGTGGGCCATCCCGGAAGTTGTGAGCGTGGGAGGGCTGTCCCCACTTCTCCTCTGTCACGTGGTGGCATGGGTGGGGCGGGATGTCTCCCCTTTACCCCTTGTGCCTCACCATCCGCTACAGATGATGGAGCTGACTCCACCCCTTACTCGCTACGACACTCAGGAAAGCAGGCCCTGCTCCTTGTCTGGGCAGCCCAGTGGAGCTGACCCTGCTGGTGAAGGTTTGGGTAAGCCGACCCTGAGGGTGTGAGAGTGTGAGACAGCTGGCCGTACCCACCTCATCTGCCATGTGGTCATCAAGGGAACTGACTCTCCCCCTTACCAGCTCAAGAAAGTTGACCCTGTACCTCACCCTGGCAACACAGTAGAGCTGACCCTACTGAACAGGTGAACCAGCTCTGAGAACCTGAGCATGGCACATCTAGCCCTGTCCCTAATCTGCCATATGATGTGGGCTGGAGTGATTGCTCTCCCCACCTCTTGCCCCCTGTGGCAGGTGGGAGAACTGGCCCTGAGGTTAAAAGAGCGGGAGAGTTGTCCCTACCACTCACCAGCTGTAGCACATAGGAGAGTGACACCTGCACATAGGCAACACAGTAGAGCTGGTCCTGATGGTCCAGGTGTGAGAGAGCTGACCCTGAAGGTACTAAAGCAGGAGAACTGGCCTCACCCTTGCTCATGGTTGCAAGGGGTGAACTAGCCAGGGCAATGCTGGAGAGCTCCCCCTGATGGTAAGGACAAGGCAGAGCTGGTGATCTTACCAACCCTGCAACTACTGAGGCCCAGGACCATGGTTATGAGTTGGCCCACCCCAACATCTACCCCATCTATGATCTGCAGGAGCATGTGAAGAGGCCAGTACTGCAGACCCGAAGTTGCAGGATCTCCAAGGTACAGGGCAACACAGGTCATAGGATACCTGAGAGGAGTCCCAGTGAGGGTGTAGCATCAATAGCATAGCAGAAACCAGAGGCCTAAAACCAGACCAATGACTCTTTGCTTTGAACACTCACAAGTAAAGGTATATGGACAAAATGGTTTATTGCATGACTCACTGTGTCACACTACAACTTCCATGATGAGATTTTTTCTTTTCTTTTTTCTTTTAAATTTTATTTTATTTGGGGGGAGGTTGCAAGGGTGGAGGACAGATATAAAGGGATGGGGAAATTAATAGGATTGAGATACATCATGTGAAAAACAGAATAAATAAAAAGAAAGTTAAAAAGAAAAAAAACCTGTTATTTAAATTCAAACAGTGTGGTAATAGGAAATCGGGTTCTCTGTCTTGCTTAGGGCTCACTCTTTCTGTTTTGAGGGTTTTCATGGGCTATGTCTATGTCACCCTTTAGTCACAGCATAACACTAAGGTTGCTTTACATTTTTCCAGGCCATGTGTTATCACCTGTGTCTTTGTAGAAGCTTTTCAATTCCTGCATAAATAAGGTTGCTTTCCAAAGTTTTATCTTTTAATACCTGACCTCTAAAATGAGAGAGAGAGAGAGAGAGAGAGAGAGAGAAACAAACTGTGTGAAGAGAGAAGGTAGTACTATATATTTCTTGTTACTTGGAGGGTAGGGTTGGCAGCAATGCAGTGGATACTAACAATAGTGGTAGTGGCTTCCTTGCCCATAATTTTGGGGTAGCAAGCAGCAGTCATTATGAAAGAAGTGCTCATATATTTGGGTATTTTGGGGAAATATACCTGCCATGATACCTGACAGCCACTTCAGGAGTTCTTGCACAGGTCTAAGATTAGAACAAGGGATGTGTGACATGAACCTGTTAGTGTAGGAAGAACTGTGGTTGATGAAACTACCATATTGTTAACTGCTTCCCAGGGAAGTCACAGGCTTTCTCCAGCTGCATATCTGTTCCCCAGAGTTCCAGAGCAATTATGTCAGACCATTTGCTAGTGTGATTGCTGTGTATATTGGCCAACAGATTTCTGGCGAATCTAACTTTCCACTGCCTAGAGAGTCCTCTGCTCTCCTTATATTTCATTTTTACTTTAGACATTCTATTTAATTCTAGAACAAACTTGTCAGTTTATCTGAAACTTCCTGTGATCTTGCCTCAAGTTTGTGAAATCCAGGAAATAATTTGGGGAGAAGTGGATTTTTAAAATTTAACGTTGGATAAAGAGGTATTAATTATTTTCTTCTAAAAGTTAATTAATTCTATTTCATTTTTATTGTCATAGGTAACAAAATTAACAGGGCATAAAATGACTTATCAAAATATTTCTAAAGAAAAACAACATATACAAAATCCTTACTATAGCAATTCTCCTGGATATCCTAGGGATATTATTTTTCAGTGATGGGGATTTTCATGCTCTAGGAAATGAGTGGACATCCTGACTCCCATGCACATACGGCCAGTACTCACTGGAACTAATGTGTTATATGAGAAAAAAATGACATGGAGGAGGGAGAGTATTGGGTTGCAAATAGAAGGAGTTGGAAGTTGGAAACAGAAATGGTAGCTAGATAGCATCATATTTCATTGGATAGATGTATGAAATTCACAAAACTAAAATAAATGGTAAAAAGAAGTGTTGTCTTGATCCTTGCCTTTTAATTCATAAATAAGGTATATATCTTCCTCCATTAGTCTTTCAAAATATTCCTGTGTTGTGTGCATTATTGGCCTGTAAGCTGAGGTAGAAACATCACAGTCTGAAGGACTGCCTAGGCTATAGAGTGAAGCCAAAGCCAGCATCAGCTATTTACTGAGACTATGAGTCAAAAAGCAAGTGAAGAGGGGCTGAGACTGTACCTCAGCAGCACAGGGTTTGCTTGGCATGCATGAGGTTCTGAGTTCAAACCTCTAGTATTGAATAAAATGAAAGGCAGTTTCTCACCCTGCTGATTTTGCAATAGAAGCTTTGTGTGTATTTCTTGTATTTATTTGTAAGCATTTTGTTTTGACTGAGTGTGCCATAGGTGGAATACATTTTGAGCTTTATTTTCTGTTCCTGTACTATTCAAATGTAAAAATATTGTTTCTTACGTTACATTTATATTTGGTGATTTTGCTAAAATCATTTAATAAATCTAAAAAGTTATTGTAGACCCCTTAACACGTTCTTTATAAATATAGTGTACAGATGTCTACACAATTTGCCTCTGTTGAATTCTGAACTTAATTTATTGCAGTGGCTCCCACTGCCAGTAAAATGTTAAACAAGGTGTGAGAATAGACATCCAAGTTTGCTTCTGTTCACATAAAGACATTAAGGACACATACTATTAAAACTATTCACCACTGAAAAGTAGAATTTTGGAATAATCTGTTCAGCATATCAAAGATGGAAGTTCATCTACTTGTTTTGGCCCTTGTATCATTAAATTCTGCATTTAATTAAATATTTTAATGCCTTTTTCTCCTTTTCTCATAGCCTTTCTCACTAAGTGTGTCAATAGGTTTAATATTCCAATTAATTTTTAAATGCATATTTTAACATATAACCACTGAATGACTTCCAAATGAAGACTGAAGCATCGTGTGTGTGTGTGTGTATGTAAGTGTATATATATGTATATATATGTATATAGATATAGATGTAGATATAGATATAGATAAATAGATATATAGATATAGATATATACTTCTGTTTTAAATATGACAATGTCTAGTTCATGAGACAGGGTGGTCTGTTGTGCCCCTTAAAAATCTTAATCACTTTCTGGCGTTAGGAGTAGTCTGGCCTTAACAAATAAATTGGCATATGTTCCTTGCTATATTTTGTTTGGGGCTATGGATAAACCTAGCAATCTTCTCTTTTCAGTTTTGATAACACAATTCAACAAGGAAATGTGTAGATTTACTTGCACTCTAACAATAAACCATCAAGTCTTGGATTTTTTTTAGAACAAGTGAATTTCCAGTAAAAGTGCAACTTGCTAAATAGATATTCAACTTCTCTTTGTTGGGGTGTTTATTTCAGTATTTTGTTGTTTCTGAGTGTTGCTCTTTTTGTGGAAGCAGTCAAATTTATTGGCATGCAGTGGATGATGATAGTGTATTCTTCTGCGGCGTGATGGGGAACCTTTGCAATTTTGACACTGGGGTTCATATTCTCTTCTTGATCATGACTGCTAAGTGCTTATCCATCTTTTCAGTCAATCAACTTTGGACTAACAAAATTATCTAGTGATCGCTCTATTTCATTTAATTGATTTCCATTATAATTTTTTTACTGTGTATTAACTGCTTTGGACTTAAATTATTTTAATAATTCACTATTCTCAAAGTTAATCTCAAGTTATTGACTTTAGACCTTACTTTAGCTGCTAAGATTAGAATTTAAAACTAGAAAATTACTTTTAAATTCTGTTTTAACTGTATTCTAAGTGTACTGACAGTTTTAAACTATCAATCACTGAGAAATACTTTCTAATAGATCATGCAATTTAATGTTTGACTTTTAAAGGTGTCCTCTTCAATTCCAAACTATTCAGGAGTTATTTAAGGTTTTTCTGTTTATGTTAAGTTTAATTGAATTGGACTTACATAAGCAATAGGTGCTCTATGACATAGGTGTTATGCAATTCATCGTGAAGGTCCTAGGGCAGAAATACGGTCACACTGATTGTTTCCTCAGCCCATGAAAACTAACCCTGTGAAGTACAAAAATTATTGTTGTGATGTTCTTCCAAAGACCTTCGTTCAAGCAATTTGATAACATTGTTCAAATCAATATCACTTCTGATTCTTATCTAAGTGATCTGTTAATGTTTTAGAGATAACTATTTAAGTCTATAATTACGGAATTACTTATTGATTCAGTTTTGGCTATTTTTACTTATATATTTTCAAGTTCCATTATAAATACAATTTTAAATTGCCACATTTACTTCGAGAAAGAAATATTTGTCATTATCAATCTCTATATATCTCTGCTTGTAGTGTTTACTTGAAGTATTGACTGTGACTATAACATACTGTAATTGGAAATACCTTCAGATCTTTCTAGTGATTCCCACCCACATGTCCCTTTACTGACTAGGAGTTTAGCCTAAATGTTTTTATATAATTAACTCCACTCTTTGTGGCCAGAAAATATTTATTTCTTATGAAAAATCTTTGGTATTTATTCACAAATTTCCCCATAATATTATCTGTGTTCATAGTTAAAGTTATGTACAGAATTATAATTTATCTGTAATAAACTGTTCATTAAGTCTTCTTTACCAAATGTTTGAATTCAGTAGAATATATTTAAAGTCTTATTTTAACACATTCTTCTTTATAATCACCTTTTGAAGCTATGTAACATAACAATATACTTAATACTTTAAGATCTATGACATTAATATTTTAACAAAACAGGATACTTTGAAAATTTTTAGGGAGAATTACTCCACTTTTTAATGTTTATGCTGTAATTTTACACATAACACATCTATAGATGTTATGGACTAATAATATAATATTAAACTTGCTACTTAAATAGTCATATTTGTTTTAAAAATATGTACCTACTTATGTGTCGTCCTTATTCCATATTATTTCCTGAAACTTTAATGTTTCATTGCATATCAGTCCTCTTAAATCTGTCAAAGCTTTCCAAGGCTGTGCTGCAGTCTGCTGGGACAGATTTGATAAGTTTCACTTTATCAGATTATGTGTTTGCATTAGTTTTATTTTTGGAGATTATAATTGCTGAATATAAAGTTCTTGACTGAGAATTCTTATTTTTTTTCAGTACGTTATAAGTGATATTTCATTGTTCCCTGCATGCCACGGACTGAGGAAATGTCAACTACCTTTGATTCATTGTTCTCTCTCATATCGTGATTGATTTTTCAGTGGTTGCTTTCAAAAATTTCTTTCCATTTTTATTCTTAGCATTTTCTTGATATTTGGTGTACATACTATTATTAACAGTATTACTGTATTCATTCCGTTTGAGGTCATGTTATTTATTTTAATTTTACTTACATTTCTGTCTATACTAGAGAAATTGTGTATACATATACACATATGCATGTAACAACAATTAATGATGAAGAAGGCCAGAATTTTGAAAGAGAGCAAGACGAGGTATAGGGGAGGGGCTGGAGGGAGGAAAGGGAAGAGAAAAAGTGGTATTTTAATTTTATAATAATTATATTATAATAAATATTACAGTAATATATAATATATAAAAGATATATAATATGTAAAATATATTATATATGAATATAAATACATAGAAGTAATTATATTTTAATCACAAAGACAAAAGAAAAAAATAAATGGAATGAGGACCATAGTAGAGAATTTAAGTTCTGTTTAAGTAGTAAGACTCACACAGTCTATAAGTAGAATAGAGTGTTCAGGATGATTTATTTGAATAGCTACTGAAATGTGAATTTTTTATTCACTAAATTTGATCATTGACAGTTTCATATATGCATGTAATGTGTTCTGATTGCTCTCATTCCACCCTTTTCTGACTCCCTTCTAACCCTGCTCACCTGCCCTCCCACCATGACTTTATAGGTATGAAACTATTCAGTGGAGCCTGTTGTGCCTATACTTGTGGGCACACATCTGATAATGAGAACTCTCCCTCTGAGAAACCAGTATTAACTAATATTTTAGCAATGAGAGGTAGTGTCGCATGAGTCCCTCCCTCATTTGTGATTCAGTATGAGTGCGTGCAATCTTGTGTAGGTCCAGAAACAGTGACTGCTCTGAAGCCATTATTGCAATGGTTGTCATACCTACAAGATAGTACTTGGAAGCCATTCTAGGTTCCTCCAACTTTTACTTTTATGCTGCTTCCATTCTGTCATATTCCTCAGAGAGGTGGGTGTAAGTGTCCTCTTTGGAGCTATGAACTCGGTCTCACTTAATTTTAAGTTGCAAAGAGAAGGCAGAAAGAATTCAGTGGATCAAACCTTTATGCCGGTTTGGAAAATAGTGTGTACTTGAGATCAAACAGGTAAGGAAGTAATGAGAAGTTTATAGACATAGAACACAATGTATATAAATTAACAATCTACATGTCTGTATAAGACATGTAGAATATGTACAGACATCAGTGTCTAGAAATACAAAACAATCAAGAATGAATCATAGTCAAGCAGTTATTTTTAAGTAGGCAGGTAGCTGAGAGTAATCTTTTTATTATTATTATTATTATTATTATTATTATTATTATTATTATTATTGGCTTTGACTGTGTGGATGTGTGAGTTCAGGTACGTTTTACCAATCTTTTGTCAATTCATTTTCTTGTCTATCAGAAGTAGTTTATTTACTTTGGAATAATGACAACCTTTTGTTCAGGAAAACAGCATTGTGATAAGCACTCAGCCATCTAGAGGACTTAAATACAAAGAAGCAAAGGTACCTAAATTGCTAAGATTGTATAATTGCACATGTATGAACATTAGTTATATATAACTTCTATTATATAAATTATTTCATTGACAACTGAATAAATTATGTAAAATATATCAGTTATGCAATTATAAGAGCCAATGAGAATGAGATTTGTGTTTTACACTTGTATACATTTGGTGGACTGCTAATGCTCTCTTCAGTAACACTCACTCTATAGTGGTTCAAAGAAAGCCTTGAAGGTTTTACATCATGTTCTAATAAGATAGTAATATATATTATTTCTGTAATGAAATTTTCTAAAAGTGCTTTGTGTTCTTTTTGATTAAAAGGAACTAATTTTACACATGTGATCATTGCAAAGACTTCAAACTGAAGACCATTGAATGTTTTTCACTGAGAATTTTCTCATCTATTTTAAATTTCTCTATTTAATTTTCACAAGGACTGCCTTTATTTTACTCTTAGAGCTGGCAATACTGACTTAAAATTATCTACCTAGAGATATCTTTTCTTATAATACATCTACTTCCACTTCTGTATTTATATTAAATCTTAGGGGTTTTTTTGGTATATGATTAAACTGAAAGTTCAATCAGGTGACTGTAAAAGAAGAGGTCACCAGTTTATTAATATTTTAACATTTCCCTTAGGCAAACGTTAAAGCTATTGCCATTAAGTGAAGGATTTAGGAATAAACTGATGCTAGATACGAGAAATATCATTGTAATGATGGACAATAGCACTATTTTGCAAGGATGTCAGCCAGAGTATTTATTACTTCTCTTTTTATATCATTGAGACATGAATTATAAATGATTAAGCTCTCCTTAAGATAGGTATATTACATTAGAAATTAAAGTATTTTATGTGTTCCTATTAAAGGGGCAGAGCTATATAAAGATTCCTTGTGATATTTCAAAGCTGATGAAATGTTGCCATTTTGAAACAATAAATAAAATGCAAAATAATAAGATTCTTTTCAAATAAGTCACTGACATGAAAATTATTCTTTAGTTGATTTGATTGCCTAACATGCTTACATAAAGGAGTTGAAAATTATGCATGCGTTGCTGATATTAACTGTATAAGCTGTTCACATAGAATTGTTACCTGACATAGAACTAATAAGTTAGTTCAATGCATTTATTGTATTAAAGCATATTAGTCATGTCACAGATGATTTCATTTTTTTCAATGGTATACATAAAAGCAATTTTCTCTTGGGGGAAAATGATTACTTTAATTTGATTCTGTATAACTTCACTGTCTTTGTTATCACCGTGGAAAATATGAGCAGGGAAATGACTGAAGACAGTTGAACATCAATGGAAAATGGGAGTGGCGGGCCCTAACGCTGCTCACCAATGCGACATCTACACACTTTTGCTGTTCTCTTTATTAGCATAGTTTGTGTGTGTGAATTTGGCCAAGTAAACAATTCTCTATAGGCTCTGGCTTTCCTGAGAGTTATTTGGGGGAGAGTAACAATATTTATAAATTGAGAAATGTATGGAGATTCAATGAAATAATTGTGAAGCACTGTAGCTCATATCTGTAGTTTAGTTTCTCTATGTCTGAAGCTTTTTCATTGCTGATATCATACAACAAGTGGAAATTTCCATACTATAAAACTTTGTTTTGTGTGAAAGTTTGCTAAAAGTACTACATACATTTGCTTTCAAGTTATTTATGTAAGTTATACAATGATACCTAAATGAATCTTATTAATAAATTTGAGTCACATCCCTAAGATTCTGTGCATGAAAATATTCTAAAATTTAAAAATAATTTCAAATATCAAACACAAAATCCCAAGCATTTCTTTCTATTTAGCAGTCAAAATTAATTTATAATATTCAGCCTTATTATTATGAATTAATGTTTTATTAAAACATAATTTTTAAATCAGAGAAATTTCTAATGTCTTTAGAAAATGTCTATTAGAATTATAAACAAATACAAGGTGAACTAACTCATTTACCTGGACTCCAGACTTAGTTGGTAGTTAGGCATTAGTGGTGAAAATACAAGACATCTCAAATGAAATCAGAAGCACTATACAGCAGAAGGGTGACCTTTTTAGGACACTTGGTTGATAGCAAGAGTTTCCAGTTTCAGTTAAGGAATCTAGACATCACAGTTGTCCAGCAAGTCATTAAATAAGGGTTTCTTTTAGCAGAAAAAAATTCAGACTGTATCTAACACTGTGGATATTAATCTCTGCTAGCTTGAGGAGTTACTAGTCATCAAGTCTTAGGTAAGGTTACTGAAGACAATGTTACATTCAAGAAGTGAAAACGACCACACAGAAAGCAAAATCAGATAGGAGAAGACTTCAGTGAAACACCAGGCATTTCCAATCTGTGACCTTTTAGCATATATTTTTAGGAAGCTGATGCAAAACCATTTCCACTAAAACATTTAGCTGAGTTTGAGCATATTCTGAACAGATTGTTACCCAACTATTACACTATTATATATAACTAAAAGATTTCCTGGCATTACAATGGGTGTCAAAGTTAAATTTGGTGAGGGACAGGAACAGTGAGTGAATGGTAGGTGTCAGAACATTCTTGCCATAAAAGTTAATACCTGTAGCTAGAGTTTTTCTGGTCCTGCCTGGCCCACAGTCAGGACAAATCTCTCTCACCCACCAGTCCCACAGCCACTCAGACCCAACCAAGTAAACACACAGAGACTTATATTATTTATAAACTGTGTAGCCATGGCAGGCTTCTAGATAGCTGTTCTTATATCTTAAATTAACCCATTCTATTAATCTATAAGTTGCCACGTGGCTCATGGCTTACCGGTATCTTAACATCTTCTCATGGTGGTGGCTGGCAGCGTCTCTCTGCCTCAACCTTCCATTTCCCAGAATTCTCCTCTCTGCTTGTCCCACTTATACTTCCTGCCTGGCTACTGACCAATCAGCATTTTATTTACACAGAGCCATATCCACAGCAAATACCTGTGTTGTATCTAAATGCAAGGACAACACAAGGAGGAGAGTATAGAGGCCAGAGAATTAGAGATGGTCTGTGAGAACACAATAGCTATAGAGAGTAACTAGTAGAAAAGTTGAAGATAAAGAAGAAAAGTCATGAAAGAATAGCGGTGTTGTATATGAGCAGAAAACTGGAAGAGAGCATTCAGGAACAGTAAAGAACCATCCTGAGGGAAGAGGTATCCCTTTCAGGCTCATTTATGCATTTAATCTCCATTCATTTAGTAAAGGTGTAGCAAGAACTGGTCTGTCCTTTCATATAAAGTACACAAAACAAAGATGTTGTGGCTTATAATAAACAAGAAAAGCAGAAAAGGAAGAGGCAACACACATAAGTAAAATATATAAGACATGAAATGGAATCAAGTAATTCAAACTTTTTTTGAAAAATGCAAAATGAATTTGTGAGTTTCAGGAGTTAGGAGTTAGACTTTCTAGTTAGATGGGGCCATTTGAAAGATGTTGTTGAGAAAAGCTTTGAAGATACCTTTCTGCACAACAGCCATGACTAATATGTTAGCAGAAGAAGAAGGAAGCTGCTGTTACTGAAAGAGAGTGAATAGTGGAAGAATAAATGATGTCAAAGGAACAGTAGGGATCAAGATCCTATGGGATCCTGAAGATGTCCTAATTCTTGTTCCTGGTGAAGCAACTGATTTCAGCTAGAGGAGTGAGATGGTTCTCTGATAAAAGAGGAAAGATATAAGGCAAGCAGTAAATTAAATAAGAAACTTACAGAGATGATCAAGGTGAAGGATTATGTCTTTAATGAAGGTGAATGAAGCCCTTCTTGTTGGCTTGGAAGTTGGATGTGAGAGAGACTAATCAAAAATGATTGAGCTGTTTTGCTTTTGAGTAACTGGAATAATGGGGTTACCAAAATTAAGATGATGGATGTGAGTGTAGCAAGTTTAGTTAAAGTCAAGAGCAAGAAATAAAAAGCATATGAATTAGAAATGAATGAAGTTGTTTGTATATGACATGCTACAGACGCACGATTATGTGTAAAAACCTATGTCCTTGAATAACAGAAAACAAACTGTGAAAGCTAATGAATTTCATACAATTTGAAGATGCAGAATCATCATATAAACATCACTATCATTTGTGTTTATACTAACAACAAATTATTAGAGGAAAAATTAATCCTATTTACTGTAGCATAACAAATAAAGCCCTTAGGTATGAATTTAATCAGGGAGGTGAAAGATTACTGTAAAAAAAACTGTATAAGACATTGATCAAAGCAATTTCAGAAGATGCAAATGAAGGAATCACATATTCATAGATTGTACTAATTAAATATTATAGAAATATCCCTCCTTCCCCCTTGTGATCTAGAAAAATCACTGGAATCCCAATCCTTTTCACCAGGTAGAAAAATGATTGCAACTCATAAGAATTTACAAAAGACCTTAGATAGCTCAAATGAGCAAAGCTGAGGTGAAAGATGCCCCATTGGACACTCAAGCAGCATGGTTTCATAGACAGGAAGGCGATTTGATATTTAGGACAAAATGTAAAATTAAAACACCCATTTTAAGGTAGCTAACATATAAATGCTGTGTAAAGCTGGAAAACTAAACTAAATTGCCATGGTGATTAGTCTAGTTAAAGGCAAAAGAGGGATTTAAGTGGTGCTACAACAAATCAGTTGGCTCTCATAGAATGCTCTCATTGGTGTTGTGAAAAGAATAAGTAGAACTTCCCTAGGCCCTCAGGTTTAAATCTGTAGCATCTAGGTAACAAGACAGGCTCTCAGATCATTTTATAATAGGCCATTTGCCAAATGTTTTGGGAACACTGCTTGTGAATTTCTTGTGAATTCTGATTCTAATCAAGCAACTGCTACTCTGTCCTTTACGATGTAGGCATGCCCAGCATGCTTCATCACAGCAAGTAGCCAAGAAGGATGAAGGTACATATGTTGGGAATGGGTGACAAGGAGTCAGTTTCATGATCCAGTAATCTAATTCAGAGTGTACTTGGTCATAGTCTGTTTTTCAGAAGCCAGTAGTTAGCTCCAGACTAAATGGCAGGGAGGGGATTTAATAGAAAGTGAATACTGGGATATAGAATCAGTGAGAACGGTATCATCAGTTGCCTAACACACAGCCCATATTATTAAATAAAGCATATGTAGTATTAAGACCAACAAGCTATGATCCCAATTTCTTATTGATTCCTTTAGTTTCATTTTTATGTTAGGGTATATGTGTGCATGTGTGTGTGTGTGTGTGTGAGAGAGAGAGAGAGAGAGAGAGAGAGAGAGAGAGAGAGAGAGAGAGGAGAGGGCTAAGAGGGAAGGAGAGGGAGACAGACAGAATGTGGTATATGCACATCTGATATATGGTACCTAGGAAGGCCAAGGCAGACACTAATATCATTCTGTATCACTTTCTGTTTATTCCTTTGTAGTTATATCTCTCCTTGAGCCTGTAGTTAGGCTGGGAGCCAGCAAGCTCCATCAATACTATTGTTTTCACTTCCCACAGTGATGCTGTTGCAGGCACAGGACCACATGTGTTTTTTAAAATGCATTCTGGGATTCGAACTCCCATCCTCATGCTTTTGTACCAAGCACTTAAACATTGGCCACTATCTGCATTCATTCCCTCCCTTGATTTCCTTGCTGTACTCCTAGAAATATCATCTTTTCTTTTTCAGTATTCTTGATTCTTGACATTTCAGTCAAGAATTATATGCAATTTTGCATGTTACTCGCTCTTAAGAAATTGATTTACATGCAATTTCTAAGTACTAAGTAATTTTGTACTATTAGCTCCAACCATCTACCAACCATCTATTTGCAATCTTTAGTGTTTCCTGAAGAGCTTCCAGTATATTTGCTGTTTGATCCATTAAGGAATTTGACAAATTTAAACTAAATGGCCTTATCCATGGAAATTCACATAAACAATTGGGGGAAAGTTACTGAGGGTTGTATGTAAAATATATAGCTGTGATCATAGTGTAAGTGTTATTTCATCACTGTTTTTCAGTTGCTATAACTAAAGAACTCACTCATGTGTAAATGAAAATGAATATACATCTATTCTCTCACAAGAAGGCTTACAACATACTCAAGGAAACTCAAATTACTGTAAGCAATGCACTCCAGCTATTTAGCTGGATAACACTGCTATTTTTTTTTCTTCATCCCTCAGCTTTCTTGGCACATCCTACTTGTCATTTTCGTGTTGTAGCCTTGTTTCAGGTTCCCACTGCCAACAGCTGGGATAATCTCTTCCCCAACATCTGGATCTGCCACCAAAGTTTACCCCTGTGCAACAGCTAAACACAGATGCAAGTCTGATGATCTCTAATTACCAGGTCGGCTGTGCATTTGCCTCTCAGTTGGTGACAGATTGGAGGAGATTTTAAATAGAATACCTACATTCATATAACGTTTTTCATCATGCATATCTGAAACAAAAACTTTCCAAAAATCTACTGTAAAATCGTTGCCCATACTTCTGTCACTATCATTGCAAAGCAGTCCATGGAGGTGGGATGGATGACAGTTTTTTATAAGAACATAAGGTAAGCAATTTAAAAGTCATCAATAGATTGTAAATTAAATGTGTAATTTAACCGGTAA
>CABHPH010162542.1:2751-15741 GCA_902168325.1 Peromyscus nudipes
TTGAATAAGAATGGCCCAGCCTACGGTCAGACCAAGCCTTTCTTTCTTTCCTCTACATCACTCTGTGGTTGCTCTCTAATAATCTACATAGTGCTGAAGACCTGAAATGGCAAATCTGAGCCTAGTAGTGGCTCAAACCTGTCTATGGACAAACCTCCTGGCTCTCAGACCCTCCCCAACCCCAGGACCAAGAGGACCAGGAACAGCCACCGCTTCTGTCAGGCAGCCCTTTCTTGTCATTCTTTCTCTCTACCCTTTAACTCTCAACTTTTTGTCTCTCCCCGACACAGTCAACCTAGGCTGGAGCCACACTGCGTTCAACCAGAACATGCATGCAGCATAGTAAAACTCCCAGACAAGGTAACCACGGACCTAACACTGGCACTCTGCTTAGATCTGGGAGCTCATCCCAGCTTCCTTCTTGCTGTCTTAAGTGCCGCTCCATCAACGGCACCAGAGAATTTCCACTTCCTGTGAGAAACCCTGAGAACCTTCCACTCACTAGCCCTGCAGATTCCTAACCCTGGAATGTAGAGGTTGGGGAATGCCCATTTACTTTCTGGTCATGTTTGGTCATTTTTGGACTTATAGGATGCTCTGTGAGAATGGATAGAGACCCCTGTTTTTAATCTTGATCCTGGGGTCCCTGTCATGGGTTCCAAATCTTCCATTCCAAAGCACATACCTTCAGTCAGGCTGCAGGCTAATCCATAACGCTTCACATGGGAGACCTCATACCAAGTTCACTGGTTCAGCTCTCTGTCCAAATCTGGCCTCAATATACATTGGACAAATGGCCACTGCTGGTCAAATTCAGAAGTCTCAGTGTTTAATATCTAAACTAGTTTTGGTAACCTCACAAAACAGTATGCTAGAATGGTCCAAGTAGCCTCCCCCACATAACTCACCATTCACTTTACTTTCTCAAGGCCCTGGTTTACAACCACACTTAAAGTCAGAATGCCAGATGTTTCTGCTAGGTCTCCAAACCTGTATCTATTCCTAACTGAGGGAGCATAGAAGAACTCTTCTGTCTTAAACTTGTGGTCTACTTGTGTTTTTCCCTGTCCAAGCCTGGAATGTCCTGCTTGTATCTGTAACAGCTAAGAGGTAAAAAGCATTTCAGACTATCTGCTCACATCTGCGCGCGCGCGCGCGCGCGCGCACACACACACACACACTCACACACACACACAAACTGGTTATAGCTGTGTAGATCATTGGGTTCAGTCTTACAGCCTCATGACAGGACAAGGATGCATGGGAAACAAGACATGCCAG
Source organism: Peromyscus nudipes (assembly GCA_902168325.1). Lineage (NCBI taxonomy): Eukaryota > Metazoa > Chordata > Mammalia > Rodentia > Cricetidae > Peromyscus > Peromyscus nudipes. Next base: position 4,033 of record CABHPH010162542.1, read on the forward strand.
AAGTCTGCTGCTTCTGCCTCTAGCTGCATAGGCCTGACCAGCTCTGAGTGTGTCATGCCTCCTCATGTGACATTACCACCATCTTGGTTAAGGTGACCTATCACATGGTATAATTTATTTGCAGAGACAAGCTTAGGGGGACAGACTAATCTTTATCTCCCATTATACAACTTTCTGTATATGGGAGTGACATGGGAGTCAATTCTCAGTGGAAGATCTCAGAGTCTGCACCCACATCCTAAATATCTCAAACAACAGGGGGGCAAATGGCAATTACTCTGCCCTAATTGTCTCCTGAACTGACACATGAGGATGCTGTGAACAGGGGAAACTTGTACCTATCACCTGACTGGTATGGGACCTGCATGCTAATTCAATTGGTCATGCCTTTACCCTGGCATTTCATTCTTCCTTTTAGCAAAAGATAATTCCAGGGTCCACCCCCTAACCACCTATGTTCCCTCATTAAAGGACTAAGTCAGATACTCTGTCATCAAACTCACATCTTTGGAAAGTTATTCAGAATAACCAAGAGGCACCTATGACAGTTGGTTTTGATTCTGCAGAGTCCATAGTTGATTCTATTAAGTGATATCCCTTACCCATAAGCCCTCAGATTCTTCAGGAGGAGATGACTTAGATGAAGGAGAGTCTCTCCAACCTAGGCTCACCTATGGTGCTTTGAGACTATAATCCAGACTATATACCCATATAGAGAGCTCCAGGACCATGCCTATACTCTTGCCTTGAAGCCTACAAGGATATAAGGACTTCGGTGGTGAAGTAAAGTGCCTCGATGAAAAAGAGACATCACTGTTCCCCAGGAACTGAGTGGTGCAGGTTTTCTAAGAAATTCCAAAATCTAATATTTGTTAAAACTCATTTGATTTGATTTTCTTGCTTTACAGCTGTGCCTCTAAGCAACCAACCTATGTTCAAATAGAATGATGTCAAGAAACACACTTACTGCTGTCAATATGTGGTGACCTAGAGATTTGTCCATTGACAAATGGACTGAAGTGTTGGCTTTAGCCTTGCTTGTTAACTCTGATTATGTTACAGATAAATTATTTATACATATTTGACATGACAGACTTTCATCTTTCATCTGCTGGTTGAGTGTATGGAATGAAAATGTTGTAGAGAATTTTTAAAAGGTTATGATAGTAAGATTAATTTTTGAAAAAAATTGTAAAATGAATTACTTACTCTTGATGTGACAGTCACTGACTCAGATGTTCTAGAGTTTTCTAGAGAAGGCTCATTGAGGAGAAAGCACAGCAGTCACTATCTCTGGAAGCATTTTAACACTGACTAATAATCATTTCTTTGAGGAAATACAACTTAGAATTTAACTATCTCTATGTAGACTGATAATATCAAATTTATTTACTGTATATAGCTATAATAATTTGATGTTAATAAAAATATGTATTAAGTCATGTTTTTAAATATTACATGGGATCATTTAAGGTAATAGTCCCAGTTTTTAAATTATTACCTCATCAAATTGTTTATAGCCAAAAGTTGTGTTTTACTTGAGATACTCTGTTTTGTTCATTAAATAATAGCTGGTATTGTTAATATTTGAAGCAAATATACAATATAATATGTAGAAGCAAGGAATGTCACTTAGACACTTTTTGTTCAGATTCATCCCTGCACACTGAATTTAATGGACTTCTTTTACAAAGTTTCCAGGTGCATGTTCCTTATGCAGGAGACTGATGGAATGAACAGCTCACTACATTTAAACAAGTAACTAGAAATAAGCAAAGTTTGTTTAGTTTAGATATACTTAATAGATAAATGATCCTCAAAACTTCTCAGAGATCTGCTGAATATGACATTTAAAACGTTTAATGGAAAAAAGCTTATTATGATAGACAGAAACCCTAGTTCCTAGAAGTGACCCCAAGGTTTTCAAAGAAGATGATGGGGAACAAAAGAACTCCACCTAAAGCTTGCTTTAAATGTAGCAAAGCAGACCACTAGATGAAAGACTTCCTTTCACCTTACCTGCCACCAAGACCCTGTCCAAACTGTGAATAAGCAGGACACTGGGGAGTTGATTGCCCCACTTTGCCTAGACAAGGTAGGCTGGTTCCCCCAAGTTCCTCCTCCACAGGAACATCTGTCAGATCTCCTGAACCTGACGGCTGAAGATTGATGCTCCCCTGGGACCTCTGCTCCCCATGAAATCAATATTACCATGGAGGAACCTGTGTTAATTGTTCACATAGCCTGTATGTCGCTGTCATTTTTAATAGACTCGCGTGCTACTTGGTCTGCACTTCATGCTTACTCCAGTGAAATTTATCCTTCTCAGATCTCTGATGGCATTGGTGACTAGACTAGTGTTAGCTTTGTCAGTTTAACAGTCTCAACCAAGGCTTCAGATGCCTTCTCAGTTCTCTTCATATGCAAAAATCAGGCCTCAGGCCTCACTTTCCAAGGCTGCCAGCTGAGGAAGACAGTTTACCTTGATACCAGACTCTAAAAAGAGATAAACTCATAATACATGTTTCAAAGTGACTTTTTACTATTTATTTAAAGGCACTTGCTTTTCAATGACTACTGTCAGTAATCAGCCACCTGTGTCTCATGGTAAATAATTAGACAAAGTTTATTTAAGTTCTGAGGCTCTAAAAATGTTCTAAGGTACATAAATACAAATTATAAATGTCTAAGGAAGAGATTTAATGAATATAAAAAGTGAAAAATGCTTCAGATTTCTCTCCCTCACTATGCTGTTGTTATACTAAGATTTCAAAATTCAGAATTTTAACAATTAACAGAGTTTTAATAAGCTATTTATCTAGCTCTGGTAAAGCATTGATACTATTATCATAGTCACAAGGTCAAAACTTTAAATTTACTTTTGTTGCCTTCTAAGTATAGACTTAAAAATTACTTCTGATTTTGCTATAAACATCTCTATCCAGTATACCCAGTCTTTTGGATAGAAGAAAGAGTGTTAAATGTTTTTAACTAAGATCATTTTGGGTTCCCAACCTTTTACTATGATTCAAAGGTATGAGTCTATGGCTCTTTCTACATTTGGATTTTAGTACAGATTATGAACAGTGGTAATGTTAACATATCTAAAACTTTAACCTTTAACCTTTTTTTTATAAACTTAAAAACTTCAAATGGACTCTAGATAAGTACTGTCAATCAATAACCTGTTTTCTCACCAGCTTGTTCCTGAAGGTGAGATCTCTTCCCCTTTCCCTGGTCTTAGGACTCCCCTCACCCAAGTACCAGGACCATGGGCCTAAAAGTTTCAAATATACACCTAAGAAAAAAGTTTTCCCTTAAATTTTTAACGTTACCTTCTGTCCCTAACATATACCTGCTCCAGCAGATTTCCAATCAATTAAAGACTGCAAATTGCTCCAGCTGGTGCAGCCTCAGATAATCCTGTAGAGCCTGGACAGGGAGTAAAACAGTCTGTTCTTCCCAGACTTGACCAACATTCCAGTTTTATGGGTCTCCAACAACAATGCCTCAATGCCAGCAGGAAGTAGTTATAGAAAACTATTTTGCCCCTTGTCATTTATTCATTATCAATAAAAAGGTTGGGATGTTAAGTTTCAAACCCAGGACAAATGGCTGAGGTGCATATTTTAACATATCAAAGCAGACCTGGCTACCAGGTTCTCCCAGTATCCTTCAGTTCCTACCTGTCACAGGGTATGGTTGGGATACTCCACTCTCTACCCTGAACTCTCCAGCCCAGGGCCTGGGCTGCCCATCCCCCAGAGGCTCTTCCCTATATAATCTGGACATTTTGGTTATCTGCCCTTTTTGGACCCTCTTGGCTACTGCACTTGGTTCCGCTCTCTCCCCTCTCCCATCTTTTCCTCCTCTCTCCAGCTCAGCCTGGTCACGTCCACTCTGGACTCTCCCAGATGTCTCTGCCTCTGACTATGCTCTCCCTTTAATCTACAATAAACTTTCTCCTCCACCATACCTGGAAGCACTCGTGTCCCTTCCATTCCATTTTTTCCCTTATTTTCCTTCACAAGCCTCTCTTTCTGCCCTCCATCTCTCTACAGCTGCTCTCTAATAATCTCTGACATCTTCTTCAGTACAGGTGACTGGTTAATGCGGGTGCAATGGCACACAGAAGGAAGGGTGAATGGGGTCCTCGGCTTGGGCTGTTTATGTTTCCTGGAGCACTGCTGCCTCCTCTGTGACTCCCATGGGAAGGGTACACACCTGTGCTGTTGGACCCTCACAGGCACAGGCACAAGGCAAAAGGTAGATAAAGAGAAACAGGTTAATTTAAGTTACAAGTGCTAACCAGAAATGGGCCTAAACTAGGGTGAGCATTCATGACTAATAAGAAGTCTCCACGTCATGATTTGGGAGCTGGTTGGTGGCTCCAAAGAAAAAGCCTGGTCCATTGCATCCACTTGATTTGAGATTCTTGCACTTTGCTGAAAAAGTCTTTCATCTTGCCTACCCATTTTTTCAAAAGGCTTCATTTACAAAGACAAAAATCTAGTGTCCAAATCATTAACCTTTCTGGGAAGACAGAAGCAGAGCTTTAATCCAAGCTGGCCCTATAAACTACTTACTCATTCTCTGTTCAGGAGTTTGGGCTTAAGGATGCTCTATCTGTTGCTTCTGTTTCTACTTTACCAATCTAAAGGAATGTTTATCTATTATAGTCTTAGTTAGGGTTTCTATTGCTGTGAAGAGACACCATGACCACAGCAACTCTTATAAAGGAAAACATTTAATTGGGGCTGGCTTACAGTTTCAGGGGTTTAGTCCATTATCATCATGGAGGAAAGCATGGTGGCATGCAGGCAGACATGGTACTTGAGAAGGAGCTGAGAGTTCTATATCTTGATCCATGGACAGCAGGAAAAGAAATGACTTGAACTTCTGAGACCCCAAAGCCTACCCACTATTGAAACACTTCCTCCAACAAAGCCACACATACTCTAACAAGCCCGTACCTCCTAATAGTGCACTCCCTGAGAACCAAATATTCAAGCACATGAGTCTATGATGGTGGTGGGGCATTCCTATTTAAATTATCACAGGGGTTGAGAGAGAACAGAATGATTTTTCTTTATTTTTTCAATGCTTTGTGACTACCTACTAAGCCTTCCCCATTCCCCTAAAAGCCTTGACCATTTTAACAACCTTAGAAAACACAAGCACATTCTGATTCTGCTGCCCACATCTGCAGCTTTGCTGCCCTGGCCCCGTGGAGCCTCTGGGAACTTCTCTGACATTTCTTTCTCCTTGTTGCCCATCCTGGGCATGTCTGTTTCTGCCCATTTGCTTAGTGATTGGGAAGGACCCCTGGCCAAAGCTAGCTTGCATTCTGGAATCTATTATGCTGTCAATCTATTATGTTCCTAGTTGCAAAGTCACTACTGGGCCACACTGCTGACAGGTAGGAAGGCTAGCACCTCTTCTTGGTGTGGAAATGTTCCCAGAATGTATCTAGGCAAAAGCACTGTCTAAATAAAGTCGTGTGGAATGAAGCAAACTGGGCCTATGATGGAAGCAACGAGGCACTGAGAATATGCCATTTATTCCTAGTTTTGTAATAAAATATGACTAAAACCAAATATTCTCCTCCAACACACATTCTTATAAAAACCTAGTAAATTTCCTATTATTAAGAGCATATCCTCTGCCGGGTGGTGGTGGCGCATGCCTTTAATCCCAGCACTCGGGAGGCAGAGCCAGGAGGATCTCTGTGAGTTCAAGGCCAGCCTGGGCTACCAAGTGAGTTCCAGGAAAGGCGCAAAGCTACACGGAGAAACCCTTTCTCGGGAAACCAAAAATAAAAAAAAGAGCATATCCTGATATTTTTTATCTCTCTAAATAAGTAGCCAGATTTCTTTTAAATGAAAAGTACATGGATATAGTTGAGTTTGTGCAAAATTCAAATATATTTAACATACGTTTTTTATTGTACACGTAATTAATCAGTAATGATGTGAAAACCATATTGGCTGAAAGTATTTTTGTTTTAATTTTTTCTGGAAGAGTCTACTGAAGAAATACTTCTCTTCTAAAGGTTGTACAGGAGGGCATGTGTCTGAAAAAGCAACTCCCATATGTGAATGTGGGGCAGGGATGGATGCCGAAAACTTAGAATCATTAGATGGTTATTTGTACAGTTGTGCTTCTTAGCAGAACATAAGAAAACTCTGCGGATGCAAATATGAGAGTAATTATCTTTCTGAGTTCAGGTGACTTGACCCTTGCAAGGAGGTACAAAGTGCTGGATACAGACATCACCATCTCTTGCCAACCTTGAGCAGACAGGATTTTGTAGCACTCTTCCTCGACCTCTGTTATTTTGGCTCTCTCTTCCATGATGCTCCTTGAGCCTTTGAAGAAGGGGTGATATGGCCATCCCACGTAGGGCCCAGCACTCAGCAGTCACTTGATAAGCCTCTGCATGCACTGCCGCCCACTGCAGAACGAAGCTTCTCTGGCCTAGGCCAAGGGCACGACTGATCTACAGATAGAAGCACAAATATTTACAAGGCAGTTTGGCAATGTGTCCATCTATCAAGGCAACAATAGTGGGCTCCTCCCCAGGGCCTATGCATTCCCAAGCCATGAGGTTTTAACAAGGTTTGCAGTACTAGGCATAAATTTCCTCCTGTTGAGTAGGTTTCAAATTCAGTTTTTTAAAAAGCAGTTGGTTACCCCTATAACCTTTTGCCACTAGGGCACATGTCAATATTGTAGCATGAAGGGTTGACCACTAGGTTGACATCACTCTGTTACAATAAGAAAAATCTGAACAAACAAAAAGAAATTAGTGACTCATTTTGGTTCTGTCAGAGAACAGACATTACTAAACTAGTCACCACCATGGAGATAGAGGTGAATCTGCAGAGGACAGAAGAATCTTCTGATGTCACAAATTAAATAAAAGTCCAGAAGTAGTTAAAACAATAAATAACTGGAGGCTTGTGGAGACTATCTTGAGACTAGTAATATGTTGAGGTTCCTGCCTTTTAGTCAATTTTGCCTCCAAGAACCTCTCATAGTGAATATCCAGGAATCCCCTCCCCAAACTCTAAGAAGATGGAGAAGAAAGAAAAACCTTTGCAGAATACCTTTAGCATTTTTTTAGAACAAAGTCCTGTTCTCTGAGGAAAAACAAACCATTAGAGTTTTCTTCCAGTGGAAAGGTGGCCCCAGACTACATCCTCTTAGTCTATAGGGGAAGGGTGGGACAACACTTGAGAATGGCAAGGCCCAAGCATGCAACCTCATTAAAATAATCAAGTTTAGTCTAATCACAAAATTACAGTTGCGTCCCCTCTTCTATGCCCTTCCTACTACCAACAGAACTCTAGAGGAAGAGTAAGTTCAAATCCAAAGAGCTACAGATGCATCCTGCAGAGGAGTCATTAGGGAAGCCCAAAGACAACAGAGGATCAAAACCATGACAGAATGTGAAACCTTTGGCAACTACAGCTACAGAAAACATGAACTCAGGCCCAGCTTCAAGTTAGATTAACATAAAACCTCACACTAAGACTTACTAACCACAGTGCCTATTAAATGACACAATACGTCTGGCTTTCAACAAAATATTACAAGGCATATCAGAAAAACAAAAAAAAAATTTCTGAAAAGACAAGGCATGCATAGGGGTCAGATATGACACAGGTTTTAAATGAACAGACAGGAGAATTTAAACCTAACATGATTAATATGTTAAGAGACCTAGTGGGAGAAAGATAGACACAAAAGAATAGATGGCTGATGGAAACACAAAGATGAAAACTCTAAAAATCAAGAGGAAAATGCTAGAAATGAAAGGATAGAAACAAAGAGTACAGAATCTCTTTGGCAGGTTCATCAGTAGGTTGAACATAACAAAAGAAATAATTACTGAGCCTAAAGATGAGTCAATAGAAACTTTGCAAATTGAAACACAAAGATAAAAAAGGAACATTCAAAAGTAACAACAAAACCACTAATAACATGCGATCTAAAAATCCTTGGACACATTTTAAGAGGCATTAACATCATTTCATTGGAAAACCAGAGGAAAGGTAGGGAGGATGGAAAAAATGAATGTTTCATGGGATAATATACGAAAAAAATTTCAAAATGCCAGTCATTAATCTATAGATTCAAGAAACTTGAAATTTCAAGCAAGGTAACTCTGAAATTGTCAATACACACACACACACACACACACACACACATACACACACACACACACACACACACACATGCACGCACGCACGCACGCACGCACTTAACATACACATGCACTTAACATACACATGCAGAAATACTCAACACAGACCAGCAAGGTAGAAAAGGAAGACAGAAGCAAAAATAAAAAGTCAAAAAGTGCAGTGAGTAAGCCATGAATCACCAAATGATGAGTGCACACTCTGAGAAATGAGGTGGAAAATCCATCACCACACAAGCATCAGTGGAGAGAACATGCACAAACTAGAGGACACAGGTCTCACTCACCTTGTAATGAAATCAGAAGAGGAGGTAAACCTGAACCATAGATGGTTTTTACTACTAAGGAGCACACTCTGGAATAACCATTAGTTCAGCAAAAGGGAATGCAGAACCCAGTGTGAGTGTTGATTGCTCCTTCTGTTCTCTGTGCTGGGGATTGAACTCGGGGCATTGAACACAGGTAATTGTTTCCTGTGCTGGGGATTGAACTCAGGGCATTGAACACAGGTAATTGTTCCCTGTGCTGGAGATTGAACTCAGGGCCCTGAACACAGGTGGTGATAAAAACAAAAAATAGGAATTGATCAGGAAAAGCAGGAACCCAAAAGTATCCTGATAATGTCCTTGCTGGAGATCAAAATGCCAGAAAAACATTCTGGTCCCAGGTTCCAATTAAACTCTTACCCTTTGCTGGAAGCTGTATGTGCATGGTTGAAACTGAGACCACACCTGGATGCCTTGGGATTGGTCAGCTGGACCGACCAGCTCATACCCTGCCCTGGTCTCAACCCAGTTTCTGCCAGAGTCCTTTAAAAACTCACAGACTAGTTGCTTGATGGCAACCTACTTCCTGGGAGCCCTTCTGCTGTACAAGAACCCTCTCTCTCTCTCTCTCTCTCTCTCTCTCTCTCTCTCTCTCTTTCATCTATATCAACCCTCTTTCTAAAACTTACCTTCTGTGCTATCTGAATTTCATTCTTTGAATTCTTGAGACAAGAGCCCAGCTGCAGTTCTGGCAGCTATTGGGCTTTCTAGGACCCTCACCCCTAAGCCATCTCACCTAGAGCCAAACAAGAGTCCATTAAACCAAAAAACAAAAGCAAACAAACAAAAACATGTTTTGCTGTACCAGTCAGGGTTCCCTTGCTTAGCTGAACCACAAGCCCATTCATTATATACCATATATGGTGCACCTGCTCTGCTTCCATAACTAACAACATGTTGGGCTGGTTTACACCTACATCTCCACAAATATGTGAGTAGCACATGATGCTACAACACTCCGATGACAACTCCATCACAATGGCATGTGACTGTTGTAATATAAGCTATGATTTAGTAAATTGTCTTTATATGTTGAATGACAGGCACGATAATCCCTAATCCAACTATAGCAAAGATCACTCTAATTATGAATGATCTTGATGCATCAACTGAATTGCAAGGAATTGTGACACAGAATTAAAGAAACAAGGCCTCCAGTGTCTATGAAAACTTACTTTAAGTATACAGACTCAAGTTAACAGTAAAGGGATACACAATGCTAACACTAAGCAAAAGAAAGCTGGGGCAGCTGTATTAATTTCAGACAAGGCAGACTTCAAAAAAATGAAAAATTATTGGGGATTAAAAACCAACATTATATTATAATAAAAGAATCAATTCTCCTCCTAGAAAATGTATCTATCAATATTTTTAAGAATATAATATGATTATATGAACTGATGTACAAGACCACCTGACACAACCCAATTTACATTCATGATAAAAATTCTCACCAGACTAGGAATAATGGAACCCCCTCTGTTCCATAAAGAGCCTCTGAAAAGTCTGCATAGCTGACATCAGACCACTGGGAAGCTGGAGAGGCTTCTCCCCTGAAACTTGGGGGAGTTGGGGAGGTCACCTCTCACAATTCTTATTCCACAGCACATGCAGAAAGCCCCAGTGGTACAATAAGAAACAAAACAAAAAGCAAAGGGAATGCCAATCAGGAAAGAAGAAACGGTGTGTTTCTCCTGCGACAGATCCCATACAGAGAAACCCCACACAACTAAACCTTCAAAAAGTTTTTTGGTTGAGCAGCTAAGAAGTAAGTTGCCAAGTTCTCAGAATTCAAGGCTAATACATAAAAAAAATAATAATAATTGTTTTCAGGGGCTAGAGAGATGGCTCGGTAGTTACAAACTTGGTGTTCATCCGAAGGACCCGACATTGGTTCCCAGTACCCATGTTGAGTGACTGACAACCACCTGTAACTCCAGCTCCAAGGGTGTCTGATGCTCTCTTCTGGATTCCACAGGCACTGCACTTACACACAACACAGCTGAAAAGAAAATAAATCTTTTTTTAAAAGTAATTATTTTCAAAATACCAGCAAGGTACACCTGGAGTTTGCTGTTTTAAATGTCATTCATAAAACTGCTAAAAAATGCCAGGCGGTGGTGGTGCACGCCTTTAATCCCAGCACTCGGGTGGCAGAGCCAGGCGGATCTCTGTGAGTTCGAGGCCAACCTGGTCTCCAAAGCGAGTTCCAGGAAAGGCGCAAAGCTAAACAGAGAAACCCTGTCTCAGAAAAAAAAAACTGCTAAAAACTGAAGTTATTCAGTAAAAATGTATCAAGTATTCATAAGATCTGAATGTTAAATAAAAATAATCCAACACTCTGATGAAAGAAATCAAAGTGAATCTAAATAAATGGAGTTTCCAATCATAGGTGAGAGACTCAATACTGTTAACATAATTTACTCCTAATTTTACTAATAGAGTCAATGAAATCCCAAGTAGAATCCAGAAACATATATTATTGGTATTGAGAAACTGAGCATAAAGTTGACATGGAAATGCAAGAGACTCAACAGAGTCAAGTAATACTGTAGAACAACAAACCCGAGGAGTCTCCCTGCCTGACTTAAAATGCACTGTCCAGCTGGAGCAATCAAGCCAAAATGTATTGCTGAAGGAGGAGACTGCTACTCGGAGGAACACTATGGAGTGTTCCAAAATGGACAAAGCCAGCTGATGCTTCCAAGACCGCTCAGCAAGTCAAGACAGAGGGTTCAAGAAATGGTGATGGCACAATAGATGAAAGCCTGCCAAACAAGGCAATGAGCCACAGATCTGACACCTCTCATGAATGTCAACCCAAAATGAATTGTATACCTAAAGGTAATAATTAAACCATAGACAAGTAAACAAAATAAAAAATCCAGGCAACATTGGGTTTATCAATACAAAATATTTTAGATAAAATACCAAAATCATGACAAAAGAAAGAAAAAGTTCTGGGTTGGACTTTCTTTTTCTCTGTGAAAATGACTATTAAAAGAATGAAAAGACAACACTGAGAAGAAATGCTAGAAAACACATATCTGATAAAGAACCAATTTCCAAAAATATACTAAAAATGCAATAAGAAAATAAAACTCTCTTAAAGATTTATTTCTGTTTGTCAGTGTGTGTGTGTGTGTGTGTGTGTGTGTGTGTGTGTGTGTGTGTGTG